>PVKS010019008.1:0-38809 GCA_004027875.1 Aplodontia rufa
TGGAAAGCCCACAGGCATGGGAAAGCAGGTAAATTACACTACAAATTCTGACTCTGCTACTTGTCATCTACGTGAATTATAGAAGTAATAAACTTCTCTGAGTCTGTTTTCTCATCTTCAAAAGTCAGGATAAAGACATCTCATAGTGATGTACAGGTTGAATTATGTCCTCCAAAAATACATGTTGAAGTTGTAACCACTAGTGCTGGAAAATGTGACCCCTAATGGAGAACAGGGTTGTTGTAGATGTAATTAGTTAAAATAAGGTCATAGTGGATGGAGTAGCATGGGCCCTTAGTCCAATATAACTGGGTTATAAGGAAACACAGACACACAGATGGGAAGGATGCCTTATGACAGTGGAGGAGAGGTTAAAATGCTGTATCTATACACCAAGAACCCCAAGAATTGCCACAAACCACCAGAACCGAGAAAGAAGCAAGGAAGGACTCTCCCCTCCAGGTTTCAGAAGAAACATGGCCCTGCTGGCAAAAATTTCAGACTTCTGACCTCCAGAATGGTGAGAAACAACAAATTTCTATTGATTTAAGCTACCCAGTTTGTGGCACTTTGTTATGACAACAGTGAGAAACTATACAAATGAGGTTCAAGGATTAGCCAGACCACATGAGAAAGATCCTACAAATCGGAGGCAGCCCTAAAGGTGGGGGCATCACTGGTACTTCACGTTCTGGTTTTCTAGCCCTTTGACAGCACTCAACAAGTCAGCACTGCAGGTTCTCGTTCCTTCAAGGAGTCTTAGCTCCAGAGTGAAATGACAGGGAAAATTCTTAGCAGAGCAATACATGAAGAAATTCAGTCCTTACACCAGGAGCAACAGCTTACACCAGGAGACAACAGCTCTCAAACCAGAGTAGCGTGATCAAAACCTAACTCTGCCAAGATGGCGGCAGCACTGACACCCCACATGGCCCCAGCCACTGTCAGCAGCCCAGCAGGAAACTTCACCCTGAAGTTCCTGCTCCTACTGAACCCCCAGAGAAAAGGCACAAAGGATAAATCAAAGAACTAGTCAGACTTGGAAAATAAAAAGTTATGAAATCTTAAAAAGGACTTTGAGCAATGCCCACTGGATGGGGTAAAAGAGAGAAGAGATGCAAGGACGAGGCTATTTGAGTATGAAAAGTGAAGAATTGCTCTTAGAATAAGTGGGAAATCACATTTGTGCAGGAAGGAGACTTAGAAACATCTCCCATCCCAGCTGCTGAGAAGTCGAAGAGCTTGCCGGAATCATTTTACAAATAGAGGAAATTGAGGCCCAAAGCCTGGATGGGTTGTCCAAGATCATGTAGGCAAATAAGTAAGGAGCAAGAACCTGAGGCTTCTGACTCCCAGCTGAATGCTAGAATTCCTGGGGCAAAGCTTTTTGCATTTGTTTGTATATGATTAGCAAGTCCAAGACTGGTTGATTTGTGAATGGTTCTCTCAGGAATAAAACTAAGACAGTGTGAAAGAAACCCCACAAAAGACTGTGGTGGCAGCAGGGATCTTGCCATTGAAGTCAACACAAAGAGAAAATTTTTATTTTGTCATAAAAAAAAATCAGATCCAGAAACTCTACAGGCCTCTGGCAGCAACTCTGGACCATGCTTACCTAAGCCCCCCTGTAGACCTCTCCTTAGCATGTTTGCTGCACGGAAAGAGTACCCATTGGGTTCCACTTACTTTGGACTGAGAGATTTGTGTCCTCCCAAAATCCATGTGTTGAAGCCCCAACTCCTAATGTGATTTTCCTAGGAGCTGGGGCCTTTGACAGATAAGTAGGTTTAGATGAGATCATGAGGGTAGAGCCCCCACGATGGGATTGTTGACCCCAAGTCACATGAGAAATCAAAGTCCTATGTCGTGTAAGGACACAGCAAGAAGAAGACCATCTGCAAGTGCAGAAAAGATGGTTCTCACCAGAACTATACCTCTTAGAACTGAAGAAATGTATGTCTGTTGTTTAAGTCATTCAATTTATGGTGTTTTGTTATAGCAGCATGTGTTCGTGTATTCTAAGACATCCTTAGACTACTAGAGTAGCTCAGCTAGAGGGGACCTAAGGAGCCCTCAGTCAAACCACCTCATTTCACACTAAAAGTCAGGTCTAAAAACGGGAGGAACTAACTCAGGAGTAGTGCCAGGCAGGCACAGAGTCAACTTCAACTCAGGTCTTCTGGCTTTAATTTCAAATCCCCACAATGCACTCCCCCAAAATTCATGGTTTGAGATTCTAGGACCCAATGTGACTTTATTTGGAGATAGAGCCTTTAATGAGGTAATTAAAGTTATTTGAGGTTATAAGAGTGGGGACCTTATCCAACAGGACTGGTGTCCTACCAAGAGAGGAAGAGACTCTAGCAACAGGGTACATACAGGAAAGGTCATGTGCAGACGCAGTAAAGGGCAGAGGCAAACTTAGAAGCCTCGGGAGAAATCAGCCCTGCCAGAACCTTAAACTTGGACTTCCAGCTCCCAGAATTATGAGAAAATAAATTTCTGTTGTTGAAGCCACCAGGTGTGTTATGGCAGCCCTCGCAAACAAATACAGTAGGGGAGAGTCTCACTCAGTCCCCTTTCCCCAAGAATTAGGCATTTATTATAAGGACAGCAGCAAGAGAGAGAAATAGGTAGCAATGGGTAGGTGGGGTGAGGGGGATTATCAGAAAAACTCAGGAGAAACTGGAGGAACCCAACAGCCACTCTGACAACACACCTTGATTCCTTACCAGATTCTCCTAGTGTGCCTCCCTGCTTCTCCCATGACCATGGATTTAGATTTAGCCCCAGATTTCCCGGTTGATACTTGAAAGAGTGCACCCAGTCCCTGCAGGTAATCAGTATCACCTGGTTGAGGCAAAACCAGTCTGTAATTGGAACAGCCGCAGTCACCTGATCCAAGGGCAGTCAGTCGTCTGTGGCTACAGAGAAGGAATCACCTGGTCTCTTTACTCTGTGCTCCAGGACAAGCACTGACTGCTTGATCTGGGATTTGTTAGAATGCAGAACCTCAGCCCCACCCACTCCTTCTGAATCAGGTAACGCGTCTCCCCAACAATTCAGACAAAGGTTAGTTTAGAACATGGCTTCTCAGCAGAAGTCTGTGGGACAGTTTCCTTAGACCAGACCTGTTGATTTATAATCCTTCTAAAGGCAGAGTTTCTAACACTAAAAATGAACTTGAGAATCTCCCTGGAAGCTCTTGAAGAAGGTACTTTGCTTAGTCCTGCCCACCAAGATTTCTAGGTCTGAGTTGGAGCCCAAGACCTTGCCTCTACACAAGCCCCCTGCATTCATCCATCCACCACTCTAGTTGATGGGCACATGGTTTGTGGAACTCACTTTGAGAAACACCACCCAGAACAAGGTTCTGAATCCAAACATGTGCCTCTCCATTATTCCAGTGCCACCTGGAATCCCTCTATAACGTCACTTGCATTGGGTCATCTTTTACCTAAAACCCTTCCACAGTTCCTGATGCTTCTGGGACCAAATCCCTGCTCCTGACTAATGCTACTGCTGTAGCTTCCACCAGACATTCCTTCTCCACTTCTCCACTTGTTCTCCCTTTAAGACTTCAGCCTCACTCCATCTGGAAAGTGAGTCAGTTGGCTCCACAGTCCTCCTTGCCCTATAGGAAGGGCTGCAGGCCCCACCGCTTTCCTGTCTAACTGTGAACTCCCGGAGAGCAGGAATTGGCTCTGGTCCATCTCTGGTTCCAAGCCAGTGTGAAACATGGGCTTCGATGACTGGAATTGGCTCCAACTTCTGCCCACCAACCTACGTAGGATGGGAGAGAGCCAGCTCCCAGAATCCAAGACTCTGAAAAAGCAATATGGAAGTATGCAGGCAGACTCTTGGCAAAACTGCTCCTCTCTCTACCGTAGAATTAGGTGAAAGGCTCTGGCAAAAATCATTGTTTAAGCACTAATAGTAAGATGTTTCCGTGGCTCTGAGGAGTGGGGTTTGCACAGAGGATGGCTGTCTTTCCCAAGGACAGCACAACCCAAGTCTGCCATTTCCAACAAGGCAGAATGAACCCTGTCCTTTGGTAGGTGCCAGGAGATAGCCTCAGTGTAGCCCAAGAAGCAGATATTCTCCCTGAATATAAAGATGAGACAGGTAGAAAGAGAAAATTTTCTATAAACTTACTGGGTGTTTGGATTTTCACCCAGTATTTGTGATGCCCCACCCCTCCAAGGACAGGAAAGGAAATTAAAGAAGACTGAACACAAACTGAATGATGTTGCTGCTTCTTAGCAGATAATTGAGACTGTGGGGAGAAGGCTAATACTATTGATATGCCTATAGCTTCCTGGTCCTTCAGGAAGTCATTACTCAGACTGATGACAAGAGGCAGGGGATCAAAAGGCCTTTTAAAAATACAAAGCACAAGGGAGCACCCCAGACCAGTTAAGTCTCGATATCTGGAGGTAAGGCCTGGGCATTCGAATTTGAATTTTTTAAAGGGTTCAGGTGATTCTATTGTCTAGGCACAGTTGGAAAATGCTGACCTAGTAGCAGGGCTGGGGGAGCAGAGTCAGGCAATGACCCAGAATTTCATTCACTCATCCAACTTCCCCTAGACCCACTCCTGCCAGCCATTGGGCTAAGTGGCTCTCTTGGTCCATGGTCTTCAGCCAGAGCCTACAGGCCTGCCTCTGAAAACGAAGGATAGGGCCTCAGGGAAACAGGAATGTCACCAAAAACAGGACTCCCCAGGCTTTAGGAACTCTCAGAAATGAACAAATGAAAAATGAGGAAACCAATGACACTGGATGAACCACTTTTTATTTTTCCAAAAAGGTTACATGGTAATTTTTTTAAAAAAGAGCCATCATTAATCATTGAAATCAACTCATAAAATGAATCTCTTTTTAAGTCCTCTGGACTATAAGAATCTTTGGAGAAGGCTCTCACAATTTTTCTGTTTTTCAAAAACTGGCTGTCCAATTTTTCAACTGCAGCCTAAATCCAGGAATTTGGAATGGAATAGTGATCACAGCAATGGATGGTGGAAACTGACAGATGCTTCCTGTACATTGGCTGTGCTAACCACAGGCCTGGCCCTGCTGCAAGGAACTTTTGTGACTTCCTTGGATTCTCACAGCAACTCTGGGAGATCCTTGTATCAGCTGGGGTTTAGGACAAGACTCTGGAAAAACTTTGGGTATTTTAAGCAGAAAGGGAAGAAGGGTTACAGAATCATTAGAAGAACTAAAGGAACAGGCTCTGGTCTAGGAGCCCAGGATTGATTTTCAGAACAATAAAAACTGACCAGTTGCTATCCTTAAAGCTAACAGTAGAGTTACTAAGTCCACAACAGCGCCATTGCTGTGAGCCAGAGAGTCGAAGCCGGAATCAACACTCTTCTATCATACTGCTATCCGCATAACCACTGCTCACCCAGCAAGCTGGAGACAGGACTCTAACACAAAACACTGCTACAAAATCATTCACTCCCACACCCTTGCTTGACAGCAGAAGGGTCAGGAAGAAGGTCTGCTTCTCCTCACTTGGCCTTCCCAACCCTGGGAACGTGTCTAATTAGCAGACTCTACATTGCATCCTGAACCCCAGCTGCAAAGTCACCTGGAAAATGCAGATTATAGCTTTCCAGGCTCAATAGTATAGGAAGGCAACCTAGAAGGAGGGTGGAACGAAAACTGAGAAAGCCAATCCACAGCATTACCAGTGAAGGTTTAATAATCACTGGTATTATTTCTATAGTTACAGATAAAGAAACTGAGGCAGGGAGATGTTAAGTCATTTGTGCACAGTAACATCAAGTTAGCAGTAAAACCAAAATTTGGATCCCAGGGGCCTGACTTTAGAGTGCTCACTCTTAAAACGATCCCTTTCAAGAAAGGACAGTTTAGCTCTTGAGTCATCCCCACACAGCCTAGGTGCTTGAGCCAAATACGGTCCAGGCCCATGCTGCTCTGCAGTACCTGCAGCCCCTTCCCTTTCAGATGCCATGAAGTGCACCATGGAGAGAAGGAGGAGGTGGAGACATTTGTTTTTCAGACAGAAATTACCCAACACATGTCTCTCATCATCAATACCTCCTATTTCAACAAAGAAATTGTCCTTCATGAGTCAACCTCTGCTGTTTCTGATGCCTTGGACAAGATTCTCTATGAAACCCTGTCAGACCCTTCCAAGCTGAACAGTGGTAAAGAGCTGGAAATTAACATCATTCCCCAACTCTGTGTCCTGACTTTGGTGGACACAGGTATTGGCATGACCAACGCTGATTTCATACATAATTTGGAAACTATTTGTTCAGATTTTTGTAGCAGTGACCAAAATACCCGACAAGAACAACTTAGAGTAAGAAAAGTTTATGTGGGGCTCATGATTTCAGAGCTTCAGTTTGTAGTCAGCTGACTCCTTTGCTCTGGACTGTAGGTGAGGGAGAAGATCACAGTGGAAGGGCATGGTGGAGGAAAGTCACTCAGTTCATGGTGACTGTGAAATAGAGAGAGAGTGTGTGTGGAGGAGCCAGAGACAAGATATAATTCCCAAGGGCACACTACCAGTGACCTACTTCCTCCAGCCATATCTACAGTTACCACCTAGTAATCCATTCAAATTATTAATCTTTCAAATGGATTAATTCACTGATGAGATTACAGGTCTCATTATGACCTAAAAGCTTCCCCTTTGAACTTTTCTGCATTGGGGTTCATCCTTTCAAATCATGAGTTTTTAGGGGACATTTCTAGATCCAAACATCACAGGAATCATTTCCAAGTCTGTTAGTAAAACAGTTATGAGGCTCTTCAGGCTGGTGCAGACATCTCCATGATAGGGCAACCTGATGTCAGATTTCACTCTGCCTCTCTGGTGGCAGGAAAAGTTGTTGTGACCACAAAGCACAATGATGAACAGTATACACCTGAGGGTCTTCTGCTGGGGCATCCTCCACCATATGTGCAGATCACAGAGAGCCCATTGACTGGGGTACCAAAGTGATCCCCCACCTCAAAGACCAGACAGAGTACTTAAGGGAGAGGGAAGTCAAACAAACAGTGAAGAAGCACAGCTCATAGGCTACCCCATCACCCTCTAATAGAGAAGGAACAAGTCAGGAAAATCAGTGATGATGTCAGAGGAGAAAGGTGGGGAAGTCCAGAAAGATAAGGATGATGAGGAGAAGCCTGACATTAAAGAAGGGGGCTCCACAATTCTCAAATTCATATGGAATAACAGAAACACAGAATAGCCACAACAAAGCAAGAAAGAGGAAGCAGGACTTCCAGGAAATTGATAAAGTGGGATCACTACCAAACACTTTTTTATGAAGCAAATATTACACTGATTCCAAAGCCCAAAAAAGTCATGTCAAGGAAAGAAAACTACAGACCAATTTCCCTCATGAACATTGATGCAAAAATCCTTAATAAAATTTTAGCTAATACGATACAAAAGCACATTAAAAAGATAATACATTATGATCAAGTGGGCTTCATTCCAGGAAAACAAGGCTGGTTCAACATACGCAAATCAATAAATGTAATTCACCACATAAACAGAAGTAAAAACAAAAGTCATATAATCATCTCAATTGATGCAGAGAAGGCCTTTGATAAAATTCAATACCACTTTATGCTCAAAACTTTGGAAAAGATAGGGATCAAAGGAAGATACTTTAACTATGTCAGATCCATTTACGACAGACCCATAGCCAACATTATCCTCAATGGAGAAAAACTGAAAGCATTTCCACTGAATTCAGGTACTAGACAAGGCTGTCCGCTATCCCCACTCTTGTTCAATATAGTCCTTGAAACCCTTGCCAGAGATATCAGGCAAGACAAGGAAGTCAAAGGTATTCATATAGGAAAAAAGAAAGTTAAGTTATCTCTTTTCTCTGATGACATCATTCTATACCTAGAAGACCCATTAACATCGGCCAGAAAACTCCTAGAGCTTATAGGCAATTTCAGCAAAGTAGCTGGCTACAAGATCAACTCCAGTAAATCACTAGCATTTCTTTACTCCAGCAACAAATCCGCAGAAGAAGAAATCAGGAAATCTCTCCCATTCACCATCACTTCCAAAAGAATGAAATACTTGGGCATTAACCTTACAAATGATATTAAAGACCTATTCAAAGAAAATTATCAAACATTAAAAAAAGAAATTACAAAAGACCTGAACAGATGCAAAAACATTCCATGCTCATGGTTAGCAGAATCCATATAATGAAGATGGCCATTCTACCCAAAACCCTATACAGATTCAATGCAATCCCCATCAAGATACCTATGGCATTCTTCAGAGATATAGAAAAAGCAATTCTCAAGTTCATATGGAATAACAGGAGACCCAGACTAGCCAAAACATTACTCTATAGAAAGGAAGAAGTAGGGGGTATCTCCATCCTTGACCTGAAATTATACTACAGAGCCATAGTAGCAAAAACAGCATGGTATTGGTATCAAAACAGAATCTAAGATCAGTGGAACAGAATAGAAGATCCTGAGACAAAACCCCATATATTTAACTATTTGATATTTGATAAAGGGGGCAAAAAGATAGCCTGGAAGAAAGATAGCCTGTTCAACAAATGGTGTTGGACAAACTGGACAGCCATATGTAGACAACTGAAGCTGGACCCTTATCTTTCACCCTGCACAAAAATTAAATCAAAATGGGTCAAAGACCTGGATATTAAGCCAACAACTTTAAACTTACTAGAAAAAGAAGTAGGGTCAACACTACAGTATATAGGAGTCGGTAGCTACTTCCTTCACAAAACTCCCATGGCTCAAGCTCTAAAATCAAGAATAAATGAATGGGATGCAATTAAACGAAAAAGTTTTTGCACAGCTAAAGATCTAGTCAAGAGTATCAAGAGAGAACCTACAGAATGGGAGAAAACCTTTGCCTGCTACACCTCAGACAGAGGGCTACTATCCAGAATATACAAGGAACTAAAGAAACTAAAACCCAAAATCACAAATAATCCAATCAATAAATGGGCTACAGATCTAAAAAGAAACTTCTCACCAGTGGAAGTCTAGAAAGCCCATAAATATATGAGAAAATGCTCTACATCATTAACTATAAGGGAAATGTAAATCAAAACTTCAATGAGATACCACCTCACTCCTGTTAGAGTGGCAAAAATGAAAAATTCTTACAATAACAGATGCTGGAGGGGCTGTGGGAAAAGAGGAACACTGTTACATTGCTGGTGGGACTGCAAACTAGTTCAGCCACTATGGAAAGCAGTGTGGAGAATCCTCAAAAAATTAAGGATGGAACCACCTTATGACCCAGCTATCCCACTCCTGGGTATTTTCCCAAAGAGTTAGAATCAGCATATTGTAGTGATATGGCTTCATCAACGTTTATAGCAGCTCAATTAATTATAGCTAGACTATGGAACCAACACAGATGCCCCTCACTCAACAAGTGGATACAAAAACTTTGGTACATATACACAATGGAATACTACTCAGCCATTAGAGAAGATGATATTATGGCTTTTGCAGCCAAATGGATGGAGATGAAAAGAATTATGCTCAGTGAAGTATCCCAATCTCTGAGACTCAAGGGCCGACTGGTATCTCTCATCTGTGGAAGCTAGAATACATGGGGAAGCAGTATGTTAGATGGCTAAGCTAACAAAAACTTCAAATTGTTTGATTCTCAACACAATAGGGGGATGGCTCCCTAGGTTACTTGGAGGCATGGGGAAGGGGATGGGGAGTGGGGATGGTGTAGGAAGAACTCCTAGGAGACTGGAGAGTGGGAATATGGGGAAACCATCTCAGAAGCAGATGTCATTCCTCCATGAGATACCCATTTAACGCAGGAGTTCGTCTGGGGGAAACAGCAACAGGGGAAACCCAAGCTGGGCATCCATGATTTGGCATTAGCCCTGGATAACTAAGTATATATACATTGGTTATTGATGGTTTGATAATGTTTCCCTCTCAATTGTATCTCTATATATATCTAATTTTTAAAAAAAGAAAAAATTATTTTTAAAAAAACTGGAAAAGAGGCTGGAGTGCTGGCTCTGCAGTTGGAGCGCTTGCCTGGCATGTGTGAGGACCCAGGTTTGAACCTCAGCACTACATATACAACTAATTGTTGTAGAAACAAAGCCCAAATTAAAAACTAAAGTTGATTCTCTTTCTTCTATCTCTTTCTCTCTCCCTCTCTCTTTAAAAAAAATAAAAAATAAAAAACTGAACAAAGCCAAGTGCTTTTGGACCAGAAACTCCAATGACATCACTCAAGAGGAATACAGAGTATTCCCAAAGCCCCAGCGATGGCTTGGAAGACCACCTGGCAGTCACGCACTTCTCTGTAGAAGGTCTGTTGGAATTAGGGCATTTGCTGCTCATCCTTCAGCAGGTTCCTTTGATCTCTTTGAGAAGAAGAGAAAGGACATCAACCTCTGTGTCCATCACATGTTCATCGTGGACAGCTGAGATGAGCTGATGCAGGAGTATCTCAACTCTATTTTGGTTGACTCTGAGGACCTGCCACTGAACCCCTCTGGGAAAAAAATGGTCCTGCAGAACAAACTCTTGAAAGGCACCCACAAAAACATGTTAAGAAATTACTTGAGCTCTTCTCTGATCTGGCAGAAGACAAAGAGAGCTAAAGGAATTCTTTGAGACATTCTCTAAGATTCTAAAGCTTGAAATTCATGAGGACTTCACCAATGGGTGACACCTTTCATAGCTGCTGGGTTAGCATGTCTCCCAGGCTGGAGAAGAGATGGCTCCCCATTGTGGAGTCACTGAGGCAGACAAAAATGCCAAGGCGTGGAGGACCTGGTGGAGCTGCTGTTTGACTCTGGCTGCTCTCCTCTGGTTTCTCCCTTGAGGTTCTCCGAACCCTAGGCAATCGCATCTACCACATGACATGCTAGGACCCTGCACTGGTAAAGGTGCAGTATCAGCCAAGGAGCCCAGCACTGCTGTTCCTGATGAGATCCTCCTCAAGGTGAGGGGGCATCTTTCATGGAAGAAGCACATCAGGAGTTTCTACATGGAAACCTTGCCCTCTGTACAGTGACCCCTGTGGCTCCTCAGCTGCCCTTAGTGACCCTGTCCGCCTGCCTCCTGCTGCTGATGGCTAGTGGTCTTTTTCTCTCTCCTGACCTATGTCTAAGGCATAAAACAAGGACCTCAAGTCTCATCCTTCCCTAATTTGACAGCAAAGTTGGATGTTGTGTATTGTAGATTTTGTTGTTGTTTCTGGTGCTTTGTTCTGAAAATAAAGTATGTGAAATAAAGAAGACATAAAGAAGACATGTTATACAAAAAAAAAAAAAGAAAAAGCAAGCTGTTTTCAGCCTTAGACAGCATATTGTAAAAGAGATATGCTTTTTTAACTGCTGAAAATTACAGCATAAAACTTTATTTTTTGCTATTATACTATCAAAAAGATTGTCAATATGGGACTCTTAATTCAGCAGAACTGCCTGAAATAGAGTTCAAATATTTAACCACTTCTCAAAAATCACTACTGAATTAAATCCAGTTTCACATGTTGATGGAAATAAAGGCTATGAAGGATGGAACAGCATGACTTCATTCAACCCAGGATGTCCTGGAAGAACAGAGAGAAGCAGAGAAGCCCCTGGAACTCCAGCAGCCCATCCTGCCTTCTTGCAGGTTCACAGAGAAAGGTGGGTAGGAAACTGCAGAGATGCTAGAAGAGAACAGGGGGAACGTGCCATGACTTGGTCTAGGCAATGATTCTTTCTTTGCATAGGACCCCAAAACCACAGGCAATAAATGTGAAAACAGACAAATGGGATTGCATCAAAACAGCAAACAAAAACATAAGAAGTCAACCCACAAATTGGGAGAAAATATTTGCAAAGCATACAGTGGACAAGGGGCTAATACCCAAAATATGTAAGGGACTCAAACTACTCAATAGCAAGAAAATAAATAGCCCTGTTTGAAAAAAAAATGGGCAGGGGTTGGGGATTTAGCTCAGTGGCAGAGCGCTTGCCTAGCATGCACAAGGCCCCGAGTTCAGTCCTCAGCCCTAAAAAAAAAAATGGGCAAAGGACCTGAACAGACATTTCTCAAAAGAAGACATAACAAATGGTCCACAGATAACATGAAAAAAATGCTCAACATCACTGCTCATTAGAAATGCAAATTACAAACACAATGAGATATCATGTCATACCTATTAGAATGGCTATTAACTAAAACATGAAAGTTAAGTATTGGCCACGATATGGAGAAAACATTGGTAGAAACATAAATTAATATAGCTATTTTGGAAAAGAATATGGAGGTACCTCAAAAAGTCAAAAATAGAATTACCATATGATCCAGCAATCCCACTTCCAAGTATACAGTATATCCACAGGGATTGAAATCAGTATGTCAAAGAGATAGCAAAGAACATGTGCTTCTATGTTCATTACAGTATTATTCACAATAGCCAAAACATGGAAACAGCTCGAGTGCCTGTCAACAAATGAATGGGTTTTAAAATGGGGATGATTTTTCAACCTTAAAAAAGAAGGAAATTTTGCTATTTAAGACAGCATGAATCTAGAGGATATTATGCAAAATGGGATAAGCCAGGCACCAAAAGATAAATAAATATCATATGATCTCAGTTATGTGTGGAATCTAAATAAGTCAAATTACTGGAAGTAAAGAGTAGAATGGTGGTTACCAAGCCTAGAGGATGGGGAGGGGATCAAAGGGTATGAAGTTTCAGTTCAGTAGGAGAAATAAGTTCTGATGATCCATTGCACAGCATGGTGATTATAGTTAATAATAATGTATCATATAATTCAAAATTGCTTTTTTGAAAAGTAAATTTTAAATGTTCTCACCACAAAGAAATTAATATGTGGGTTACAGGGTCAAGAATGGGTACCTGGGAGTGATGCCATAGACCAGGAACAGTAGGATCAAGGTGAGCATAGTCCCCAACCCTCACTTGGTCTCCAAGGCACAAGACCCAGGGCCTGCCCTATGGGAAGTCAGGGGAAATCAGCAACCCCCATCCACCATCCTTGGGTGTCACAAATCTGACCTCTGGATATGTGGTCTAAAAATCCCAGACAGCATAAATCGGACTTTCCTTCTCTGTCTCCAACACAGACACAAGAAGGGAACATTTTAGAGGAAGAAAGAAAAGCAGTAAATTCAAACAAGGTTTAAGATGAACTGAACTTTCATTTTTTATTTAACTTCTTTGCTTTCTTTGATTACATCAAGATGTGAGTGATTTACAAGGGCCATCTCTTAGCTGAGTACCATAATCTTTGCTAATTCAGAGTCATGGCATGCATGAAGGCATAGATGGATAGTTAGATAAACGGATTAATCAATGGATGCATGAACTGGTAGATAAATAATGCTGTAAGGAGAGAGGGACACAGACAGGGAGAATAAACTTTAAATAGTCGATCAACAAGGCTAGTGTTGGAACAAAAGATCCAGGAAAAAGATGGAGGCTTCTTGGGTGCCTCCTGGGATGTGCACTGAGGAATATTCAAACTGCAAAAAGAAATAGCAACAACAAAAATAATAGTCACCCAACTACAAAAGAGCAAATAGAATAATTACAAACGTCAGCAATTAGAAATAGAAGAGAAACAAAATGGAAAGAGAAACTGGTGAAAAACTTCAACACCTCTATCCACTACTAACTTCAAGGTCAAGTTCAAACCAATCTGCAAAACTCCCTAAAGGAGCCCACAGCGGCAACAAAACCTGCTAAGGTCACAGAATCCCTGCCCTGCCTCAGAGAGGTATAGCTTCTCTCAATCTCCCGTCCCTGGAGCAGAGGCTCGCCAAGGCCTGGGTCCCAGGACTGATCCCTATGCCTTAGAGAAATATGCTTGAAAATTAAAGCGCCCAGCTGAGCACTACACATGGGAGGATATCCTGCAACTGTCACACCCAGTTGCCCTACCCTCCACCTAGGAAGGAAGCAGTTCACATGTGCCCCCTCCTCAGGCAATTCTGTCCCTAGAGCCAAGATGTTCTCTGCAGCTTGGATCATTATAATGCCCAGGAACTCAGACCCCAGGCTCCTACTCTCTCTGCAGTTCCACCTTGGCCAGTTATAGGCTGGCAAGAGGAAGGAATGGATGGAAAAAGTAACGAGTTGTTTCAAATGGATGTCAGGGAGGCAGAATGGGGAGCAGGGAGAGCATGCGCAGGTCTGTAGGTTTGCACTCGTACTCTGCCGACTGGCCACTGTGTGTCCTTGATCAGGTTACCTGCCTCTCTGAACATCCACATCCTCCTCCACTAAAAGGAATAAATAGTAGTACCTTTCTCCAGATGTTGCTTCTCTACTAAAGGTTATGCGCAAATGGATCTGTCCCCCACAATCAATGAAAGCTGTCACCATGGTTGTCAGGCTCTCCCTGACTCCTAGCTGAGGCCTCTGAACCTCACAGGCAGACTCTGTCCCTCCCTTACTCCCCAGATCGAAGATAGCATAGACTGACATTGTGGGCTCAGCGTCACTCCTACTTGCTACTGTCCCCACCAGGATGGGGTTGGCCTGACATTGGAGGTGGCTTTTTCTCTAGGGTTTACTCCTAATTTCAGGTTCTCAGAAACAACCAGATGGTTTTATGGAGTGTCTACTGGGCTCCAGGGAATTCAGGTCCCTCCTGGAGCACACATCCTGCCTGGTTCTTGCTGTCTCTCCCCCAGAGCCTGGAGCCCTGTCCTCAGCCCTAGTTTGCTGATAGATGCTATTATTCAGAAACAGACCTCCCCTCTAACAGAGTCCTAAGCATCTCCCATGCCACTGCCCCTACTCATGTCAACCCCTACCACTTCCTTCCAGCCCCACCCCTGATGCAGACTGCCTTACAAAGATTATCAGACATCTCCCACCTTCCTCCCAGATATTTCTCCTCCTGCATAGGGTGATTTAGTAGCATAGACACAGATATATAATCAGACTGCCCTGTGCATCCACTGTGTGACCGTGGGCAAGTTTCTTCATCTCTCTGAACCTCATCCCTAAAATGAGTATAACAGCTTCAGCAGGCTGAGGAGGAAATTCAAGGGAGATTGTGTATCGTGAACTTAGCACAGTGTCTGGCACGGGCCAGTGCTGCCTCAAGGCCACTCCTGTTTACCTCCCCCAAGCCCAGATGGCCTGAAACTGAATCCAGAGATGACAGTGGTCATTAAAATAAATTTGTCACTTGGTTCTAAAGCCAGGTGGCACATGACAGCCATTAATTTTTCACATGAAAAATGGCTCTGCTAATTGAAAAACATCAAAAAGATTGAGGTTTACACAAATGTTCAGCTCTGTTTATTTTTTCTAATTTACTTTTCGGCAGTCAGTAAAAACTTAATGAGCACTCATTTATGGCTTCCTCCCTATTTATAGATCTCCGTGCTTGCAGTGTTCTAGATGTACATACCAAGAGTACTCAGCCTGGGCTACGCAGCCAGCAGGGGACAGTTACAGTCACCAGGTGAATTCCAGATGAGAAATTCTACTCCTCAGAAACGCTGCACACTGTTCATTAGGACAGCCCTTCCCTGGCGCCGCATGTCACTTGAATCTGTTTTCCTCCTCTGCTGACAGGTTTTTCTGGCTTGAAGTTCTTCCTATTATTTCATTTAGTTTGAGGCAGAAACAGGGAACATTTATTGAGCAATTGCCATGTCCTGGGCACTGCGCTGCACACTTAACATGGATTATTTCATTTCACACCGGCCATAATACTGTTAAGAAAGGGTCACTAAGTACCCTGTTTTTCAGCATGCTCACTCTCTCTCTCTCTCTCGCTCTCATTTGGGGGGGGGGTGCTGGGGATTGAACCCAAGAGTGTCCTTAACCACTGACCTACAACCCCAGTCTTTTTTACTTTATTTTTATTTTGAGACAGAGTCTTGCTAAATTGCTTAGGGCCTTGCTAAGTTGCTGAGGCTGGCCTCAAACTTGAGATCCCCTGGCCTCAGTCTCCTGAGTCACTGGGATTACAGGCACTCACCACCACACCCAGCTTTACATACCCTATTTGCAGATGAGAGAACTGAGATGTAGGGGGAGATTAAAATTTGGAGACCCATTGCCCTCATTTTTATCATTGTGTCCAGTCATTGCCTCTTCTCATCAAGCATAGCACCAACTGTGTCAGTCTCTGCCCATTCAAGTTTGGAGGTCTGTGTTAGAGCTGGAGCCAGCAAACCAGCACCTGAGCTTCTTCCGCTCCTTCTGATGAGCCAGCAGTGACACACAGGGAGAATTAGAGCATGAGATTGATTCATGGCCAATTTTGAATTCAGGAACCCCTTCAAAGATAGAACCCTCTGACAAAGCTGGAAGAGCAAATGTAGATTGGGCTAAAGCCAGAGTGAGGGCCTCCTACTCCCCCCCTAAATCTACACCACAGAGGATGCCACCCCTGGTTAGGCATCCTGTAAGTACAGAGTTCTTTGAATCCTAGAGAAAACAGGTCAAAAAGATAGAGTGGAGCCTCCTTCCCACTGCTGGGACACTACTAACCCTGTAATATTAGTCAGTTTTCTATTACTATGACAAAATACCTGAGATAATCAACTTACAAGGAAGGAAAGTTTCATTCTGGCTCATGGTTTCAGTCCATGGTGGTTGGCCTATTGCTTTTGGGCCTGTGGCATAACAGTACATCAAGGCAGGAGTACATGACAGAGGAAACCGCTCACCTCATAGCATCCAAGAAGCAGAGAGGGAAAGGAAGAGTCAGGGCCCCAATATTCCTTCAAGGGCACACCCCCAATGACCTAACTTCCTTCCCATGTCCTAAAGATTCCACCACCTCCCAGGTGGCCTGGGAACCAAGCCACCTGCCCACCTGCCACCAGTAAAACACAACTAAACTAGTCCTCTAGGGAAGAAAAACAAGAGACAGAGAGAGGGAAAGACATTTACAATGCAACACTTCCCAAAGAGGAGAGACAAGACCAAAATCTCCCATCTGTGGGCCACGTTGGGGCCTGGAGAGAGAAGAAGGAAAAGTCCCCTAAAATTCTTCAGCTATAATAGGACATGGTGGCACACACCTGTAAGCCCAGTGACTTGGGAGTCTGAGGCACAAGGATAGTGAGTTCAAAGCCATCCTCAGCAACTCAGAAAGTCCCTAAGCAACTTAGTGAGACCCTGTCTCAAAATTTAAAAAATAAAAATAAAAAGGGATGGGGATGTGGCTAAGTGGTTAAGTGCTGCTGGGTTCAATCTCCAGTACCAAAAAAAAAAAAAATTCTTCACCTGTTAAATAAGAGGCTGGACCACTGAGCCACAGATGAACTAGAATAACGCTGCCGTGATGAAAGTGAGTACATTCGAGAAGTGATTGTACCTGGCTGCAGCGTGGAGGTGCAGTGAGGGAGAGGTAGGTGTATCTGGTTTGGAGAAACTGAGGATGATCCCTTGAGGTAAAGACCCTGTCGTTCATTTCCTATATCCCCCTGCATTCAACATTCATGGAGCGTGGCTCAAGATCAGACTCAATCAGTATCTGTTGAGTGAATGAGAGAATGAGCAGAAGGGCAGGGGCTTAGCATCATCCCGGGACTTGAGGCTCACAGGGCCGCTCTGAGACTTGATTCATAAGCCTGGTGGTGCTGCAGGGATGTTAGCTCTTGTCCTATCCATTCATTTTGACTCCCAATCACATAATTAGTAGCCAAGGCAGCAGTGGGGAGATCATAGAAATAGAAATAATTTACACAAGAGATCAGTGTGTTACTGCTCAATCACTTGCATGGCCACAGACTCAGAACTTGGGAGGCCTGGAACTCTGGGCTCCTGACTGTCATGCCAGTGCCCTTTCCCTACAGAGACAGAGAGCACCACGGAGGTAGACTCATAGACCGCTCTACAGCCCAGGGTGAGAGATCTTGTTATGAACTGGATCTGACAGCCACTCCTAGGCTCTCCCAGCCCTTGAGCACCAAACCACCACCATTATCTTCTTGGACTTCAAAAACAAATGCCAGGGGTTGGGGATTTATCTTAGTGGCAGAGTGCTTGCCTAGCATGCACAAGGCCCCAAGTTTGGTCCTCAGCCCTGAAAAAAAAATGCCAGCGGGGAGCTGGAGCAGTGGTTCTGCGGTTATCGCATTTGCCCGTCATGGGCAAGTACATGGGTTCAAACTCCAGCACCACGTACACAACTAAGTGTCAGAGCAACGAAAGCCATGTGAAAAACTCAATAAAAATTGATTCCCTCTGTCTCTCCCTATCTCCCTCTCTTTGAAAAAGAATGCCAGGAACATGCAAAACTATACATAAGAGCTCTTTTACTCTTTCTCTCTCTCTCGCTCTCCTCTCATGCATTCTCTCTTGTCAGCTGGATCAGTGAGTTCATGCAACTAGTACACCTGGGCCAAGGTTCAGGGATCGCTTCTCCAAGGATGTGATGTTCAAGTTGAGTCCTGAAAGATGAGGAAGCATAGTTTAGCTTGGAAAAGTGGGTAGGCTAAAAGCCCCGACAGGGAAAGAGAGCATCATTTGCAAAAAAATCCTTGAAGCCAGAGAGTCAATGGTCCCCATCAGCTGCTTCACAAAAACCCACTTCATGAAAGAAAAGAGAACTTCTCCAGAACAATGATCTGGGTTCTTGTCAACAGAAGGAAAGAACAGAGGGGAAAGATGCCCGATTCCTCCCCTTTCCAATATTCCAAAGTTTTCTCTGCAAATCATTAATCCTGAGAGATGCTCCCTAAAAAATAAGTTGGAGGGATGTTGTACACTCCTCTTTGCTTTTCTTTAACATTTTTTATTAGTGCATTATAGTCATACGTAATATTGGGTTTGTTTTGACATTGTCACACATGCATGGAACATAATCTGCTGCAATGTGGTTCCCACTACTTCCCCTTTCCTGCCCCTCCTCCCTCCTCCTGTTCCCTCTATTCTACCAGCCTTTCGTCTATTTATTTATAGTTTTTTAAAATTATGCATTATACATAAACAGGTGGAGTTGACTGTGGTGTCTTCCTACATGTACATAGGATACTCTGGTCAGTTTCATTCCATGGTTCCTCTCTTTTATTGTCCCCATGTCCTCCCCCTCAATCCCCTTCCTCTCTTCCACTGACTGTACTCCTATTTCCATGCAATTCTCTCCCCCTCCTTTCTTTTCACTATTTTGGTCTAGCTTCCACATCTGAGAGAAAATACTGGACTCTTGGTTTTCTGCCTCTGCCCCCACACACACCCCTGGCTTTACCATTCACAGGAATTTCCCATAAGAAGTTTGTTGCATGTCCAACCCCATCTTCTGTATACTCCTCTTGAGGATTCACACAGCTCATTAACAAGATAAGACCTTGAGAAGTTTTGCCCTGAAGAACACGAGTCCCCCAACTGATTTGACTACCTTTTCCCATCATTACCTATTTAACATTCCACAGAACATACACTGGGAAGAGACTCCCATAAATGAAGTTCAACAGCCACGTGGAAGCACCAACTATGACATGAGCCTCAAGGAGCAAAAGCTCTTTAATAGAACAGTCTGTTGCTGCACGTTTCCCGGGCAATCCCATGAGCATGGTGAACACCCTGGTCAAGCCCCAGGCTTCCGGCATCAGTGCCCCAGACAAGGGCCATGTAGGACAAAACACATGCTCACCATTTGATCCCAGGAGAAAGGAGCGGAGGCATGACTGTGGCTGGCTTAACAGAGATTTACTTCACCAGCATGCTTTGGAATGGATATCCTGCATGATTGAGCCGGGCTCTGTTCAATTCTCAAAGCAATTTGCCAGGAGTGAGAACGGAGCGCCTTAGTAAAGCAAGTTGGTCAGTCCTGGATGATTACTTCTTATTCCAAAACAATTACTGTAAAGGTAAAATGGGTTATGTTGCTGTAAAAAAATATGACTCTCTCCAAACAGTAGCATATGAGTTCCCAGCCAGAGCCAGGAGGCCACAGCCAAGAGCAGGCCAGACATAGGATCTATGGGGAAGATGCTTCTGCCCCACCAGACAGCACTAGATTAGAACAGAATTAAAACACACAAGGAGAGCTAAACAAGCAGGTGCCGAGGGAGAGGGATGGGTGCTGAGATGAGCTCCCCGTTAGCAATCTGAGCCCATGCCTGAGGGTAGAAAAGACACCAAGTTGCTTTCTTTCATCTGGATTTCCAGACCTATTAAGACTCCTAAAAGAATAAAGCTAAGCAGCACTTCTTAGCCCCAGCACTAGTGACAATTTGGGTTGCGCAGGGCAGTCCTGTGCGTTGGAGGACAGTTAGTAGCTTCCCTGGCCACTACCCCGAAATGCTAATGACAATCCCTCCTCCCTGCCAAACTGTCTCCAGACATTGCCTAACATGCCCAGGCCTGGGCTGGGAATAGCAGGAGGAAGAGTGACCCCTGGTTGTGAACCACTGAACAAAAGCAATACGGATGTGGGAGACAGGTCTCAGTCACTGGATCCAGCACATCTCCAAGAGAAAACAAGATTCAAAGATTGTGGCTGTTGGCTGTGGGCACTGAGAAAGCAGGGGCAGTTGGAGTCCCTGAATGTGCTGCCCTGCGGCTGGGGTCACAGCGCAGAGTCCTCTACTCTGAAGAGGACAGCCAGCACAAGAAATAGTAGCCATCAGACATCCAGGGCCTTCTGAGCAAGCCAAGAAAGCCGTTCAAAGCAGCCCTTCCCCCTCGCTTCCAGTTGTTCCTGCAATGCTGGTGGGAAAGCAACTAAAATAAAAGGGTGTCCTGTAAAACACAGGGAGGCCCGGTAGGAAAAGCTTCCAAATGCTTCTCAAAACTTAAGCTGAGGGCCTGGCTCGGTGGTGCACACCTCTACTCCCAGTGACTCGGGAGGCTGAGGCAGGAGGATCGCAAGTTCATAGCCAGTCTCAGCAACTTAGTGAGGCCCTAAGAAACGTAGCGAGACATGGCTTTGCCTCAGCCACCCTGGGGTGCTTTCTCTACCCTAAAGTGAAGAAAACTCTCATAGGCCCTTCACTGGGTCCTCACAAAACTCAAATGTAATGTGTGTGAAAGCATTTTGCAAATGCAGGGTTCGGGGCAGAAGTTGGTTATTTTCATTAATTTAAGAGGTATCATGGAGGGTCAAAAAGTAAACCACTTTTAATTTGCTTAAAAGTAGATGCCAAGCTGCCATTTGCAGAGAAGACTAGAAAGGAGTATCTACTGTGGACATAGTAACAAAGGGCAGTTGAGCTGGAAGAAAAAACAGAAGCCAGTGTGTGCCTGTTTGTTTGCTTGATTTTATTAAGGAGTTGAGTTGTTACAGATATAAATGCACATAAAGTAACAATATGATATGCGTTTGATGCAAATCCAGAGTCACCCCATGTCACCCTCACCCCAGTCTTCTACATTTCCCCCGTAACAGTTATAAATGTGTATATGTGTGTGTGTGTGTGTGTGTGTGTGTGTGTGTGTGTGTGTAATTTGTGAACTTTCCAGAATTAAACGATTCCATAAGTATCACTTGGCTTCCTGGGGTGGGGGGAGGTGTATGCTACATTGTTGATTGTCTCCCGAGATCCCTCCCTCCCTTCCCTCTCCTCCCCTCCCTTCCCCCACCCCAGGCAGCTTTCCTGAGTGATCTATTAAAGCACCTCAGAGCTCTTAGCTACTTAGAGAAAAAATAGCCTTGCTCTTCAAAGTGGTCCTTTCTGGGTCTTTTTCCTCCTATATCTTTAGACCTTTATTCTCTTTTCCCACATTCAGCTCATTTCCATGGTTGCTCAGGCCCCTGAAGTGCACTTAATTGTCATCACCAGCCTCATCTAGAGCCACGATGAAGCATTTAACTGTTCATGGCACCATACCAGGCACTGTACTGAGAAAATTACTGTTGGTGAAGGAAAGAGGGAGGAGGGGGAGAGGGAAAAGGAAATGGAAGGAGGAAGAAAAGGAACAGAGGGGGAAACTGGACCCAACCCCTCTAAGGCTTTAAATCTCAGCCTAGACAATCTAAGCCTGGAATCAGAAGGTGGAGCTGACCTTGACCAAGGACCTAGCATGTGCCAGGGACTGTGCTAAGTGCTTCACATAGAATTCCTAAGAAGGGCATCCTTTCCCAAAGCACGATCCCTGTAATTCATTCATTCCTTAATTCACTCACTCAGCCAGTGTTTACTGTGTCTCCCTCTATGTGCCAGACACCAGCCTAGGTAATAAGTGAACCAAATATGTATATAGGGCCTATAACTTTCCAAACACTGCTTAATATATGTTGATTCAATCATAATAACCTAATGAAGAAAACATTACATCACAATGTTACAGTTGAGAGAAATGAGGTTATTGTCCAAAGTCACACCCTAGTGTGGCAGGCAGACTCTACCATGGCCCCCACTGACCCCCACCTCCTGGTATTTACACCCTTTGTGGGCTGGCCTGGTGACTGCTTCTTATCAGTATAATATGGCACAGGTTGAACAGACTGTCACTCTGTGATGAGACTCCAAGAGATTGTGACTTCCATCTTGGTGACAGACTCCCTCCTTTACACACACACACACACACACACACACACACACACATTTTTTAAGAGAGAGGGACAGTGAAAAAGAGAGAATCAATTTTTATTTAGTTTTTCATGTGGCTTGCGTTGCTCCAACACTTCATTGTGTATGTGGTGCTGGGGTTTGAACCCGCGTACTCACACATGCCAAGCAAGCGCAGTAACCACTGAGTCACCACTCCAGTCCCTCCGTTGCAGGCTTTGAAGAAGAGGCTACCAGGTCATAAAGACCCACATAGCAAGAAATGAACAGCAACCCCCAGCCATCACCCACAGGGAAATGAATTCTGCTAACATCCACATGGACCTGGAAGCAGATCCTGCCCCAATGGAGACTTCAGATGAGACCCTAACCCTGGCGGACACCTTGATTGAGACATTGGAATGATGCACAGCTCAGTTCTCCTGGATTCCAGACTCATAGTCACTGTGAGATAATTCCAGACGCACAGCAACATGCATGATTTCAACCACCATGTGTGTGGTTATTTGTCACACAGAAGTAAATAACAAACACAACCAGTGAGTGGCAAAGTCAGGGCTTCTTCTCAGCCAGTCTCATTCCTGAATCTGTGTCCTTAACCACTGCACAATGCCACCTTTCATGACTTGGAGGATATTCTATTTGGGGGGAAAATGCAGCAACATAAGTTTGGAAATGTTGAAGATTTCCATTGCAAGAAATGAAGTCCTTCAGCAAAGAAATATCTTTCTCTTTGCCTGACCCAGTGCTGCCTGTCCTTACCTGATCTTGGAACTGTTCCTGTGGCACTTGGGGCACCCAACAAACCAGGACTCTATACAACGCATTTTGGAAATGCTGAAACAGGCATAAGTCCTAATAAGGTAAGGGTTCTAAAACTGAGAGGTTAAATAATTGTCAGAAGTCACATGTCAAGGGGGCAATCCTGAGTCTGTGATCTGATTTGAAGATCCATGCTTTTCCCACTTATTCCAAACCACCTTCTGAGGTCGTGACTCTTTCCTCTCCCATTTTATAGATTAGAAAACTGAGGTTGAAGAGGTCAGAACATCTGCTCAAGGTAAATAAATGGCAGAACCAGACTCCAAAGCCCAGGATTCATTTAAATGTAGTTTGAGGCAGGCAAAGTGTGGAAGAAACTTTGCCTCTCTCTCCACCTTCCACATAAAGGTGATGGAAAAACGGGTGCAAAGGAAGCTTCTGGAGAACTAGCTGCTGTCTCTTTAGTATGTGGAACGCTCAGCCCTTTCTAGCCTTTCCATGTTTCCATGGTGCTAAGAAAGGAACGTTTTAACCCATCTGAGGACAAATGGAAGAAATACCTCTGAATGTGAGATTTGAGTTTTTTTTAATGGCATTTTTATAAATGAAGTGACAGGCGCTACACTTCCTGAAATAACGGGGAGTCTTGTCATGGAGGATGTCTTAGCATCTGTGTCACTCAGGCAGAGCCAGTCCCTCGGCGGCCCAGGTTCCGCCTTGTACAAAGCTGTGGTTTGGGGACACCGTTGGCATACCAACGCGAGCGGGATCCACAAACAGCCTTTTGTGCAGACCGGCTGTGAAAGCAGTGTCTTAGTTAATATTCTACAGGGCTACTCCTGGGCTCACATTCCCTTTCAAGGGTGTGTGTGTGCGCACGCGTGTGCAAGCTTTGTAAAACTCAATCACTCCTTGATGGGCAAGTAGCTATGAATCACTCCATCAATTCACAAAGGAATGCAGAAGAAGAAATCTGCATGCGATGAATTCTTCCCCCACTCTGTACCCAGGCACTGAACATACATTATCTTTTGGGAAGCTCGACTTCCCCATCTGCTAGCTCCAGTTTACAGATGAGGAAAGGGAGGCTCTGAGGTCAAGCTATTTGTACAAGAGTACACAGCAAGTCCACAGCCACGCCAGGATCTCACCCTGATCAGTCTGGCTGTAAAACACACACCCGTCCTCTGCACCATACTCCTTCCTAACACAGAAACAGGAGAAGGAATTAGGAGCAAATATTAGTGGACTCCAACTGTATGCACAGTGTCTGTGCTGGCTGCTGTATACGTTCAGACCTTACGGCGACAGTGCAAGGTAGATCTTACCAAACTTTTTCTGAATCAAGGTCTTACATCAAATCCTGGAGTCTTTCCACAACTCTCCCCTCTACCCTAGACTTCCACCTCCACTTCTCCACCCCTCCCCACCCTAATTCCAGAAGCAAAGGCATGGGAGCTGGTGTCTTGGACACCACCACACAAGTAGATGTGGGGAACATGTGTTTGTCCCAGATTGAAAAGGCGAGTAAGGAGGTAAGGATGGATTTGGGAGACAGCTAAGAAAAGTGGGATATGGAGCAGTATTTATGCACTGGATGAAGGAAGGGTTCAAGTTAAAGAGACAACGTATATTTGTTGCCTCTGGCCTAGTTGTTGTGCTTGCTTAGCTTCATTGGTCCCATCTGTAAAGTGGAGTCAACTTAACTGCCTTAGAGATCACCTCCCTCTGGAGTTGCACAGGGGGAGGGAGAGGAGGTTTCCAGAGAGAGCAGTGTACTGGAGCAGGTGTCCAGACAAATGCATTCACCAAATGGCCAAAGACGTTCCCATTCGGCTGCACAGACCCATTCTGTCCACTTGCCTTGCCCACCTCACACTCCTGTCCTCTTTATTCTAAAAGATTCACAAAGGATTGGAGCGGTGGCTCAGTGGTCAGAGCACTTGCCTGGCATGCACGAGGACCCAGGTTTGAACCCCAGCACACCACATACACAACTAAGTGGTATCAGAGAAACAAAGGTGTGACGAAAAAATAAAGCTGATTTTCTCATTCCTCTCTCCCTCTCTCTCTTAAAATAATAAAAATAAAAAATAAAAGATCCACAAATATTCTATTAAAATTTCTAATTTGTTTGCTTTTGCCTAGATAGGAACCAATTGTTTTTTTCTTTTTGTTGTTGTTGTTGTTGGCCAGATTATATTATGTGAGTCCAAATTTTTGTTCACTTCACCTCTTTTAGGGAAACATCTCAAAATAATGGAACATGTTTTTAAGTGTTTCAGAAATGAGTCTCCATTCCTTTGCAGAAGGCAAGAGGTCTCAGCCTCGTTTTCTCTGCGTGTTCCCTTTGATCCCTGCCCAGCAGGGAGCTGCATCATCTCTCTATTTGTTCCTTATGTCTTTCATTCACTAAAATGGATTTATTTATTTATTCATTTAACAGCTACCAAGTTACAGACTGTCTTGGTTGCTTAGGAAACACGGTCATGGATGAGCAAAAAATAGACACTGTCCCTCTCCTCATGGAATTTAGAGTTTAGTGGAGGAGACAGAAATTAATCTATTAATCACATGCAAAAAAAGTGTATAATTAAAAACCATGATAAGGGCTTGGAAGGAAGAATGCATGATGCTTTGAGAGCAAGTAACAGAAGGGCCTGACCCAACTGAAGAAAACAATGTTTGAGGTGAGAGCTAGAGAATGGGGAAGGTCGGGGCAGGGGTTCAGGTGCTTGATGAGATTTAAACTTTGAAAAGATCCCTGGATTCAGTGACAGGTTGGAAACAGTGGAGGAGACAGAAATTAATCTATTAATCACATGCAAAACAGTGGCAGTGGGGGAGTGTCACATTCCAGGAATTCGAGGTGAGGGGACAGGAGGCTGTTACACAGCACCCCAGGAAAAAGAAGATATCGCCTTGGTCAAGGGTGGTGGCTACAGGATGGAGAAGAGTAGACCAAGGTCAGAGCTATTCCAGCCACATCACTAAGAGAGTCTGTGACCCAAGGGACAAAAGAGCAAGGTTGAAGCAGAATGACTCACGGCTTTGGGTCTGGACGTGGCTTATGTGTCAGTGCCTAATGCCATGAGTGACACAAAGGGATGAGTGACACAAAGGGAACACTGGTCTTGCATTTACCCCAGTAACCATATCAGACAAAGCCCAGATTCCACATTCTCCCATACGAACCACATCTATACCTGCAAGTCCAATGTGAAAGCTAAAACTGCTCTCCTGACTGCACTGTACCCTGGCCAGAATGAACCCCGCACCCACCAGGCCCCATTCTAGATTCAGTGGTGTGGAAGTGGACTTCCCCTCCCGCATGCCCAAATGTCCACCCTAATCCACAGCTCCACTTGCAGCCACTGTCTCAGACCTTTTGGCTCGGCAATGACCTTGCTCTTAGCATTCATTCTGTCCTGGTTTCCAGAGGCTTCTCCTGCACTGCCCATTGCTCAACCTCACCTGGTGCCTGCACCTGATGGCTGAACTTGGCTCTCCTGGTTTCAGTCCCTGCACTCTGCAAGGTTAGAACTCTTTTCCACTGTCTATCAAGGAAGGATTCTATGACGTATGATGAGAACAATTGCAAGAGACCTATTAAAAGCCCAGTGGAGTCTGGAGGTATAGCTCAGTGATAGAGCACTTGCCTAGCAAGCATGAGGCCCTGGGTTCCATCCCTAGCACTGAAAAAATATTAATACTAATAATAAATAACAAAAGTCCTGTGGCAGCATGAGCACATCAGTGTCTAGTTGTTTTCTTCTGTCTGAGATGAGAAAAACATGCTAGAATAAAATTAACTAGATGGCCCACGATTACCAAAAAGTAGGAATGAGAATATTTGGATTTTTCTGTGAAGTTGCCATCATCAAAAGAGATAGGTTTTCTCCTGAAACAATCTTTACCAGATTCTAGAGAAAAGATGAAACGTGAGTCCTTACTTATTGTTTATTTAGCTAAACATCATTTGGTGACAACAAAGAGGTTAGATAATCTGTGTTTAATTTCTTTCCCTTGCTTCTTTTTTTTAAGAGAGAAAGAGGGAGAAAGAGAAAGAGAGAATCAATTTCATTTATTTTTTTCATCTGTCCTTTGTTTCTCTGACACTTAGTTGTGAATGTGGTGCTGGAGTTTGAACCCGGGTCCTCATGTATGCCAGGCAAGTGCTCCAACCACTAAGCCACAGCTCCTGTCCCCTTTCCCCTGTTTAAAAAAAAAAAAATCTCCCAACAAGGTCATTATGAGGCCCAAATGGGGTTGTGGCAGCTACAAGGTGCTGGACAGAGCTAGTTCATGCCCCTTCCAGCCTCTGGGCCTTTTTTGAATCTCAATCCTCACATTCACCTTCTCTGGACCTGTTTCCTCCGCCTCTGTTTAATGGGGTATATTAGTCAGCAGACTTCCCCAGGGGTCTGCTGGATACTGTCCCTCTTCTCTTGCAACCAGAGGAGAAGGGAGTTATTCATTCAGATCCCAGAATTCCAGCCCAGTGGGCACCTTCCTGACAAGGCTCTTTGACCCTATCCGTTCATTCATTTGATAACAATGTAGTGAGAATCGACTTTCTGGTGGAGACAGAAACGAGAACAAGACAGTACCCATAGACAAGTATCCTTCATATCAGGCAGGTGCTTGTGTGAATCATGATGGTCACAGTGAGGAGGAGATGCAGCCCAGAGACCAGGAAGTTCACAGAGAAGGTGAAGTTTGCAGGGGGCATGGGACAAATGCAGTCAGCCTGGACCATGAGCAGCTTTTGAGGACAGGGGGCCTTTCTTGAATCAAAGGGAGCTATATTGGAAACTAGGGGAAAAAAGAATCTTCCCTTTCTTTCTTTGGGTACGTTCCTCTCAGGTCAGAGAATTTTTCATCACAGAATTATCAAACACCCTTGGACTGGAAAGAGAGACAACTCACTCACGCATGACCTTTTGAAAGCACATTTCAATAAAACCAGTGCCTGGTAGCAGCCTGCATAGGTCGTTTTCTTCTTTTCCTTCGCCTTTGTTTGTTTCACTTTTAGCTGAACTGGACAAACACAATGTATACCACCATCACCGAGCAATTATGCAACCACAAACCCAGAGCTGAGTCACTTTGGGGATAGTGAACATTTTTTTTTTCAGTAATCACACACAAGTGATAATCAAGGAACAAATAAATTACAAGCCATTTAAATTATATTCAGAATCCCATCCCTGGCATTTACTTGAAAATATTAAACACCTTCAAGCAAATCATTGAAGTGGCTGAGCAATCTCTAGTGCAATATTTAACAATGCTTATAAATCCTAAAACCCCTACGGGGTCATTCCTGACTGGAGATGGAATGGTGTTTGATGTTTCTGAAATTGTGAGTGCTTAATTACATCCAACAAAGCTGGTTATCAATAAAGTGATAAATCAAAGTCTGAAACCAAATAATCTTTTCCTTTGTCATTTGGGATAGCCAGTTTGAATGAATTTGGCAAACATTTTATGTAAAAGCCTGGAAGTAAATGTTTTAGGTTTTGCTGGCTTACAGGATTCCTGTCACAAACACTCAGCTCTGTCATAGGAGACCTAGAGCAGCCACAGATAACCTAGAGAAGTGAACAAGCAAGGCTGTGTTCCAATAAAACTCTATAGAGCAGCACCAAAATTTGAACTTTGTGTAATTTTCACATGTCATGAAATATCATTACTGTTTTGATTTTTTTTAAAGAGAGGGATAGTGAGAGAGAGAAAGAGAGAATTAATTTTATTTAGTTTTCATGTGGCTTTCGTTGCTCCAAGACTTCATTTTGTACATGGTGCTGGGGTTCGAACTTTCGTACTCACGCATGCCAGTCAAGTGCCGTAACCACTGAGCCATCGCTCCAGCACACTGTTTTGATTTTTAACCATTAAAATGTAAAAAAAAAAATCATTTTTAGATTGCAAGATATAAAGAAACAAACAACAGGTGGATTTAGTCTGCAGGTTATAATTTATAGACCCCTAGATTTGAATGATATGATTGGCACGTGTTTGAACAGTAGAAAGCACATAAGATTTTCCCTCTTATGAGCCCTAAACTGGACTAGGCAGGATACTTAGCCTCCCTTGGTCTCTGGGGTTTTTTTTTCCTAAAAATGAAGATAATCAGAGGGCCATGGTAAGAATTAAGTAAGATACTATATGTAGAATAGACAGAAATTTGGGGGGAATCCAGAATAATTGAGTTCAGGAGGGATTTGAGTCATCCATATATGCTAGTTCTTTCTTTCCCCTCCTTTAGAAGTACCTTAACTACCTACATTTTGGGTTATTTCTCTTTTTCTTTAATTTTTCCTAGTAACAACTGATTAAGCAATGATGCATGAGAATGGACCTGCTCCAGAGATCAGGAAAGCCAGCACTCTTATAACATGAGCCCTCCCAGCCTGACCCCTTCCTTCCCAGTGCAGGTAGCCTAAGTCATCCCCTAGAGGCTGGGTACCAGCTACTATTAGTATCAGGGAGAACCTAAGGAAGCCACCATTGATTTATCAAGCTGAATGCTATCTCCTTGTGAAAGCATCCCGTTAGAGACACGGATCTCTTGGAAGGAATTTTCAGAGGTGGCAAATGTCAGTGGCAATTACACACATCTCTTTTTTCTTAGCGGAGCTACCACCCACTCATCCTCCTTCTTTAAGAACCCCAAGATTTATCAGTCACAAGCCTCACAGGTCCAAACATCTTCCAGCAAGCACCTTCCTCAGGGTGTCCCACAGGCTGGGTGGGGACAGGAAGCATCTTTCCCCATTCTGGAAAAAAAATTAAGTGGTGAGGTCCAGGAAGAAATGAGGAAGCCTAGGGAAAGGCATCATGGTAGGATCTTCAGAACTACCCGACAGCGATTCTTCCCAACTGAGAAAATATCCAGAGATATTTAAAATATTAAAGAGACATACTCCAAACTACAGCTTCTGAAGGTTGGGATCTGAACCTCCCATATCAAATGCTTTATTTCAGATCTCCAGAACATCCACCAAACTCTATTCCCACTGACCAATATACCAAAGTGGAACAGATGCCTTCAGGTAGTCAATGGCACACAGAGGATATGGATTGAGAATTACAAGTCCATGTCCAAGTTTGCCACTTACTGACCCTGAGCTTACCTCTCTGATCCTCGGTATCTGAAAACCTCTAGAGCTAGGGGAAGATGGAGATAATGTCTAGTAATGTTGTAGAATCTGGTGAGATCATCCATGAGACAGCTGGGCTTTCCCATGGGTATTTCTTCAAGGAAGGTATATCCGATCATAAATTCCTCTTCAGAGCTTTATTCCTTCAGCAAGTTCCTTAAGGGAAGACAGTGCCCCGGGTTTCTCACTATCCTTAGCAGCTAGCTGGTGGCTGGTCCTGCAAAGCACGCAATGAACCCTTGTAGATCGCCTGTGCAGGGGCTTGGAATCTGCCTAGAGAAGAAATCAATGGTAACTATGTACGATTTGGTAGGATTATTACAACAACAACAACAAACCAGACTGGGTGGCTTCACCAACAGGACTCTATTTTTCTCAGTTTCAGAGGCTGGAAGTTACATCAAGGTGTTGGCAAGACTGATTCTCCTGCAGTCTCCCTCCTTGGCATGCAGGTGGCTGCCTCTTGCTATGTCCCCATATGATCATCTCTCTGCCTCCATGTTGACTGTGTCCTAACTGCCTCTTCTTATAATGACGCCAGTCATTAAGGCCCACCCACATGATCTCATTTTACCTTATTTACCTTTTTAAAGGTCCCATCTCCAAACGCATTTACATTATAAGGTACTAGGGGGTAAGACTTCAACGTATGAATTCTGGGAGCCACAGTTCTGCCCATTAACAGTCACTCATTGCAAGCCCATCCTGCTTTGCCCTTAAAGCTTTACATTCTGGGGTCTCTACACCAAGCCAAAGTTGGAGACACCACACTTGGTCACAGCCACCCACCACCCAGAAGGTCTTCCATGACAGACCAGCTCCGACTCTGGCTGGGCTTGGATTTGGTCCCTGCCAATCATTCACCTTGCCTCTGACTACTTGCCTTAGTCCTTGAGGCAAGCATGGGGAAGCTGGTAGGAACTTTTGTAGCTGCCACTCTGTCCCCTCTCCATGGGTGCACTCTTTATTTATGCCACTGCAAGCCTGTGCACTCACACTTGGCCCCTCAGCACCATCCTGGTCCACATCTGCAGGGCCAGATGCTCCTGGGCCCTCAGACAGCCTGAGGTCTACAGGTCCCAGCTAAGACACATCACTTTGGTGGATCCCACCCTAGATCCCTAGCAAAAGGCTTGCACTGGCCTCTAAGATTCATCTACCCACCCACCTGCAACCCTCCAGGTTGGGATAATATTTTGAAAAATTGCTATATGTTTTCCCATCATTCATTTTTCCAAGCCAACTCTCAGTACTATGTCTCCTCTTCTGCCCACTCCCCAAGCATATCACATTTTTCAAATACCCAAAAGGAGAAAATTTGCTTTGGACAGATTACATCTGCTTCCCAAATCTTTCTGTGTGACACCTGTTTCTGTGGCTTCAGAATGTAATGGAAAATAATTTGCCCATCTCTGTGTTGTTCTGTCCAGTGCTGGTCTCCTTCCACTTGGTGAGATTCTAGATGGGTGGAAAGTTCAGAACAAACAGGGAATGGGGATCCTATTTGTCACCCAGCCACATGGATCTCACTCTCTCAGAATCTGTACAGACTTACTATGCTCCTCAAATTCACACATTGAAATCCTAACCCCCAAGGTGATAGTATTAAGATCTATGGCCTTTGGAAATAATTAGGCCATGAGGATGGAGCTGTCACAAATGGCATTAATGCTTTTTTTTTTTTTTGGTACTGGGAATTGAACCCAGCAATGTTTAACCACTGATCCACATTCCCAGCCCTTTTTATTTTGAGACAGAGTCTTGCTAAGTTACTCAGGGCCTTGCTAAGTTGATGAGGCTGGCTTTGAACTTGTGATCTTCCTGCCTCAGCCTCCTGAGCCACTGGGATTACAGGTGTGTGCCACCAAACCCAGCATAGGCCTTTATTTTAGAAGAGGAAAAAAAAAAAAAAAAAGAAACAGCTCACTAGCTCTCTCTCCAGTGTGTGAGAATACAAGAAGTCAGCAGTCTACCACCCAGAAGAGGACCCTCCCCAGAAGGCTGTGGGAGCACCCTGGTCTCAGACTTCCATCCTCCACAACTGTGGAAAATGCAGTTGTTTATGAGCTTCCCAGTCTATGGCATGTTTGCTACAGCATCCCCAACTAATGTGGGCAGCACCTCCTGGAGAAACACAAAAAGGCTCAGACCTTTCCTTGGCCAGAAATGCCCTTCCTCCCCTTCCCTTAGGGAAGCCCACTTACCTCTGGGCAAAGCGACCACATCTTGGCTTCTCCCGCCTGACTTTAGCAGCCCCCATCCACTTTCTCACAGAACCCTGTGCACACCTCTATCTCTGCACCCCACAAACAGTGTTCCTCTAGCTTATATGTGCCTCATTTTCACATTGACTATATGCTTCCCCTTGTAAACCACCAGCACCCAGCGCCAAAATGGTACAATGAATGAATGAATGGATGGATGGGTAAATGAATAGTAAATTAATGGACTAACAAGCTTCCCTGGAGTAGGGTCATAGAACTCTTCTGTCATTAATTTATAGGTTTTCTTCTTCCTCCAGCTCCTGCTCCCCAACACAGGACAAAGCTAAAGGGTCATAGTGGCTCCAGAGTTTCTGCCACTATGGTGGAGATTTTCACCAAGGCTTCATCTGTGCTCAGTTTCTTCATCTGTACCATCCTGCTTTTGCCTCATTCTTTCCATAGGTATTGATCTCCATAACACTCCCTCAGAAATCTACTGCACACAAATCTCTATCTCAGAGCCCCTGCTTCCCCGGAACCCTCATGATACAAGTTGTTAGGAATATGGACTTTGGATACTCCTAACACACCTGAGTTTGAGTCCCGACACTTCTTATTTGCACTGTGACCTTGAGAAAAAACTGCAGAGGTTTCATCTGCAATAATGAGCTCATTGGATTTGGGGTGTCAAATTAAATGTCATCTGAATCACACTTAGTACCGTAACTAGTATACTTTGAAGTGCTTAATAAAGAATAATTTGTAATGTCATCAACATCAACAAAGTGCCAAGGCTCTGGACCAAATTGAGACCTCCAAAACCAGCTGGCTGGGCTACCAGGCTGCCCCCAAGAGAAGCAGGTAGAAATCTACTGTGCCATTCAGGAGGGCACAACACCCAAGTGTAGACAGGCCTGCAGTGGTATGGTGGAGACACCCAAAGTACACATGCATCAGGGGCTGTGGTGGGTCCTTTGAGACAGGGGCATTTCAGGAAGAAATCTAGAATCTAGGTACTTCTCCAGCCCTTGACCAAGTTCAAGGAATCGAGGGGGAACTAGATTTTAATCAACTGCTTGAGGAAGCAAGAATGCATTTTCACAGTGGTGCAAAAGATACTGCCACAGGACGAAGCAACTCTGTCTCAGACTGGGGAGGGGAGCCACTGTGGTTCTGTCTGTGATGATGGGGATGAAACAGAATACATGTATAAAAATAGTTGTGTTTTGAGTCAATTTGACTTCATACAATCTCTTCACTTAGTCCTAGAAGCCCCAAATGCAAAATGATGTTTTCATCTCTTAAAGCATTCAGAAACACAAAAAGGATGTTTCCTTGTTAAATGTCCTCACATATCCTGTTCTCATTTAGTCTTATTCATTCATTCAGTAAATATTAGGCAGAAGGTTGCAAAAATGAATAGTTTCTGATCTCTGCCCTGGGGATACATACATTCTTTTTTTTTAAGAGAGAAGGACAGTGAGAAAGAGAGAGAATCAATTTTTATTGAGTTTTTCACATGGCTTTCGTTGCTCTGACACTTAGTTGTGTACGTGGGTGCTGAGGTTTGAACCCGTGTACTTGCCCAAGTCAGGCAAGCCCAGTAACTACAGAGCCACCACTCCAGCCCCGAAACTTACATTCTTATAGGAAAAAACAGATATGTAAACAAACAAAAGAAACTGAAAACCTTAGGATTTAAGTAGGTTTTTGTCTATTCATTCCCTAATATGTGCTAGGCACTGTGCTCGGCGTAACAGAAACAAAGATGAACTAGATGTGGTGCCTGACTGCAAGATACTTGGAGGTGAGTGGGTATGGGGTACAGTGGGAGCACTGGGAGGCAGAGAAGAGGAGCATGCAAATTGGAAACTGGAATTCCAAGCCAGAGTCTGGCTCCAGTCATGAAAACCAACCTAATTGTGATGTTCCAAAGAATCCCAGATATTCTAAGTCTGTTTTGTTACTAATTTTAAAATATTGATATGATCATAAGACAACCCAAAGTACAATCAAATGCAATAAATCTACCTCTTTGGATTCATTTCCAAATCTATCAATATCCCAGCATGTACTCCATTAAAGAAAACCTAACTAAATAAGTGTGGTTTTTGGCAAACCTATCTACATAAACACACATAGAAACATTCTTATACATGGCCACTGGACAACATTAAAAATAGCCCTGCCCTGTCCTCCAGTAAATAATGTGTGGCATGAAATCATTAAACTGTAGTACCAGAAAAGTTGTACTGAGAACCCAGGACAAGGAATACAAAAGGATAAATGCCAAGGCACAGCCTCATGAAATCCTCCAGCACCAAGAGTTGTTTTTTTTTTTTAACCTAAATAAATAAGCTTATACTCCATCTCAAAGTCCTCAAAGCCCTACAAAAGGAAGAACAATCTAACCCCAAAGCCAGCGGAATACAGGAAATAATCAAGATCAGAGCTAAAATCAATGAAATTGAGAACAAAAAAAAAATAAAAAGAATTGATGAAATAAAGAGCTGGTACTTTGAAAAAATAAATAAAATAGATAGACCCCAGCCAATCTCACTAAAAGAGAAAAATGTAGCAAATCAATAAAATCATCAATGAAAAGGAAGCAATCACCACTGACCCCATGGAAATTCAACAAATTATAAGATCGTATTTCAAAAAACTATACTCCTCTAAATTGGATAATGTGGAAGACATGGACAAATTTCTAGACACATACAACATCCCTAAATTGACACTGGTTGATATTGAATTCCTAAACAGCCCAATAACAGGCACTGAAATCCATACAGCAATTAAAAGCTTACCAACGAAGAAAAGCCCAGGACCCAATGGTTCCCCCACTGAGTTTCACCACACTTTTAAGGAGGAACTAATACCTCTCCTTATTAAGCTATTCCAAGAAACTGAAAAGGAAAGAACTCTCCCAAACACTTTTTATGAGGCAACCATAACTCTGATACCAAAACCCAACAAAGACAAATCCAAAAAAAAAAAAGAAAATCACAGACCAACATCCCTCATGAACATCAATGCAAAAATCCTTAATAAAGTTCTAATAAACCATATTCAAAAACATATCAAGACGATAATTCATCATGATCAAGTGGGCTTCATTCTAAGTATGCAGGGCTGGTTCAGCATATGCAAAACAATGAATGTGATTCATCACTTAAACAGAATTCAGGACAAAAGCCATATGATCTGCTCTATTGAAGCAGAAAAGGCCTTTGATAAAATTCAGCACCCTTTTATGCTCAAAACTCTAGAGAAGATAGGGATCAAAGGAACTTATCTAAACTATGTAAAGTCTATATATGCCAAACCCTTGGCTAGTATAATACTAAACAGAGAAAAGCTGAAAGCATTTCTGCTAAACTTGGGAACAAGATAAGGCTGTCCACTCTCACCACTTATATTCAATATAGTTCTTGAGACCCTAGCCAGAGCAATTAGGCAAGAGAAGGAAATCAAAGGGATAATAATAGGAAGAGAGGAAGTCAAACTCTCTCTTTTTGCTGACAATATGATCCTTTTGGAAGATCCAAAAAACTCCACCAGAAAAGTGCTTGAACTTATAAACAGATTTAGCAAAGTGGCAGGCTTCAAGATCAATACCCATAAATCAGTATCTTTCCTATATGCTAACAATAACAGGGCAGAAGAAGAAACCAAGAAATCAGTCCCATTCACAATATCCTCTAAAAGAATAAAATACATGGGAATTAATCTAACAAGGGAAGCCAAACTTCTACAATGAAAATTATCGGACATTGAAAAATGAAATCCAAGATGACCTGAGAAGATGAAAAGACGTTCCATGCTCTTGGTTAGGCAGAATTAATATAATAAAAATGATCTTTCTACCAAAAGCTCTTTATAGATTCAATGCAATCCTCATCAAGATACCAATGTCATTCTTTACAGATATAGAAAAAGCAATTCTCAAATTCATTTGGCACAATAAAAATAGCCAAAACATTACTAAGCAAGAAAGACGAAAGAGGTGGTTTTGTTATACCAGATCTAAAACTATACTACAGAGCTGTAGTAACAAAGACAGCACGGTACTGGTTGGTATCAAGATAGGAATGAAGACCAATGGAATGCAATGGAAGACCCTGAAACACACCCACAAATCTTTAAACATCTGATCTTTGACAAAGGCGGACAAAATATAACATGGAGGAAATACAGCCTATTCAACAAATGGTGCTGGACAAACTGGACAGCCACTTGCAGAAAGTTGAAATTAGACTCTATCTTTCACCTTGCACAAAAATCAAATCAAAATGGATCAAGGAACTAGGAATTAAACCAGCTACCTTGCAACTGCTGGAAGAGAAGTTAGGACCAACACTTCAGCATTTGGGAGTAGGAAAAGACTTTCTCAACATGTCTCCTAAAGTGAAAGAAGTAAAGTCAAAAATCAATGAGTGGGGGCTGGAGCAGTGGCTCAGAGGTTATGGCACTTGCCTGGCATGTACGAGGACCTGAGTTCGAACACCAGCAGCACATACACACAACAAAGTGAGCAAAAAAAGCCATGTGTAAAACTAAATAAAGTTGATTCTGTCTTTCTCTCTCTCCCTCTCTCTCTCTGTCCCTCCCTCCTAAAAAAAATCAATGAGTGAGATGTCATAAAGCTAAAAAGCTTTTGCACAGCCAAGGAAATGATTAAAATTGTCAAGAGACTTCCTACAGAATGGGAGAGAATCATGACCTGTGATTCTTCTGATAGGGGACTAATATCCACAATTTACAAAGTCCTCAAAAATCTCAACCTCAAAAACACAAACAGCCCAATCAATAAATGGGCCAAAGAGCTAAACAGAAACTTCTCAACAGAGGACATTGAGCAAGTCAACGAATACATGAGAAAGTGCTCTAAGTCACTGGCAATCAGAGAAATGCAAAAGAAAACTACATTAAGATTTCACCTCACGAGGGGTTGGGGATTTAGCTCAGTGGCAGAGCGCTTGCCTAGCATACCCAAGGCCCTGAGTTCGGTCCTCAGCCCTAAAAAAAAAAAAAAAAAAATTTCACCTCACTCCAGTCAGACTGGCAAAGATGAAGAATATAAATAATAATACATGCTGGAGGGTGCTAGGAACACTAGCACACTGTTGGTGGAAATGCAGACTGGTACACTTCCTCTGGAAAGCAGTGTGGATAATCTTCAAAAAATTAGGATGAACCCACCAATATGATCCAGCTACCCCTCTCCTGGGTATTTTTCCAGGAGAGTTGGAATCAGCACATTATAGTGACACAGCAAAATCTATGTTCATTTCATAGCAGCTCAGTTTACAATAGCTAAATAATGGAACCAATTCAGATGCCCCTCAATGGATGAATGGATCCAAAAACTGTGGTGTACACACACACACACCATGGAGTTCTACTCAGCAATTAGAAACAATGACATTTCAGCATTTTTAAGGTAAATGGATGGTGATGGAAGAAATCATGTTGAGTGAAGTTAGCCAAAAAGAGAGAGAGTCAAAGGTAGAATGTCTTCACTCATTTATGGAGGCTGGAGCTACACCAGGCCTGTGTAAAAGGTGATCAATCTCATGTATTAGACCAGCAAAGGTGTAGTAACACATAACCTAGGGCATTCATAGATAGGTATCTGGAAGGAGGGGGACTAGGCGGGGTGGGGGAAGGGAAAGGGTGGGAGAATAGGGTGGGATCTAGGGGGTAAATCTAATTTAAATATATATACATACCATATTATTATTTTGGATGTTTTTTTTTATTTATTTTTGAGCAACCTTACAAGATTTTAACAAAATAATATAAAATGTGTATATATTCTGGATATTGCATTTATCCCCAGGAGTGCCCCCACCAATTACCCTCCCTTATCCCTACCTTCCCCTTCCCACTATAACTCTAAAAAAAGTATTAGATTGTAAAGCATTACATCTTATCTGGATTTAACTCATGCTACTAGACCAACTTTCTCATTGTCCAGGGTCTAGTCCCCACCTACACAGATGAGTGGAGACATTCGACCCTTAGATCTCTGGGTTAAGCTGATTTTACTCATCATGATCTCTTCCATAGCCATCCATTTACCTTCGAAGGCTGCAATATCATTGTTTCTAATTGCTGTGTAATATTCCATGGTATAAATGTACCACAGTTTTTGGATCCATTCTTCCAGTGAGGGACATCGGGGTTGTTTCCA
>PVKS010019009.1:0-39124 GCA_004027875.1 Aplodontia rufa
TTCAAAAATAAAAAATTAAAAAAAAAAAGTACTGGGTCACCTACAGCTCCCTGGGTCAAGCCTGGCTAGATCACAGATTGGAGGTGAGAGCAAAGAACATGTGGTTGCTTGGCCTGCAACTTAACACTTCTGTATATATATTTTTTCCTTCTACAACCAAACTAAGTAAGTATAGACCTATTTTTTTTGAATCAGAAAAGTTCTCTTACTAAAATATCAACACCCCCAAAGGGTGTTGATTAAAGGTTGGAACTTTAAGCCTGCTATATCTGCCTTCAAGGAGCTTCCCTTTCAGAACTGGAAGTGAGCATTACACTAACAGATTGTTTTGGTTTAGGAATGAATGGGAAGGAGAATGATAATGCAAAGAACAAAGACTATTTAGGAGCATGAAACTTTGTGAACAGAAAATCCTAATGTTGGTAAAAGTTTCATACTGATAAAATCAGAAATCAACAAAAAGTCTGTGACAATGAGGATAACTCAACCATTGGGAAAACAGAGGAAGAGTGGTGACCACTCACTGGTAATCAGGAAAGTTGTGAAAAGAGATGGGAGAGTGTTAAGGATATAGTTCAAAACACTCAAATTTGCTAAGGATGAATTCTGTTTTTTATTGCCTAGCTCTCCATGTTTCCAAGTAGACAAATACCACCTGAGGGTGGGGTTGACCAATGAAGAGATGCTAGAACAAATCTAAATCTTCAGGGTCCACCAGTCTTTCAAATAATCATTTAGCCTCACCTGCTTACCTATCTGTCTCGATTATTAATGTCTTGTGCTTCACAGGTTGAGGTCAAAGCTAATTACAATTACACAATATTTCAAACTCTTAGGGCAAATTCTGGATGTCCTACTGAAATAACTAAAACTAAAAATGCTTTAAGTATATTATTCATCCAAATTAAGACAGCCAGCCACAATTTATGTTGAAACTCGATATCTATTATATAAGATATGCAATTTATAATAGAAAAATGATCTAACAAAAACTTCATAAATCTATGGCAAAATTTCCAAAGATTTATAGTTGTGATTTTAAAAAGGAATATGAGATAATTATAACATATTTTTTCTATTTCTTAAATGCTTAATATGGTTTCCTGTGATTTTCCCTATTATACATAATTCAAGATAAATTAAGTTCACTCTTTTCAGCTAATTACATTGCACATCTCCATTTTATTATGGTGTCTATAGTTTGACAGAATAAAAAATTACCTTTAATAGGAAAAAGGCAAATTATTATCTATTTAAAGTGCAAAAAATGCATTTTAATTCTTTATTTCTTAATAAGCATTTAACAGAAGCCAGAAAATTAACTGAATCAATGCCCTTGTTTTTCAATATTCAAGTAACTTGAGGATATTTAATTATTCTCAAAAGCAGTTTATTAATTCTGTCATGAGTGACTTTAAATCATTAAAATGCGTTATGCAAAAGAAGATTTGTTTAAAAATTAGCATACTTCTTTATGAGAGTAATATATCTTCTACCTAAAACCTGTTTCTAAAGTATGTTTCATGTCCTGCTGTAGATCAGCGTTGAGGTTTAATTTTCAATGAAATTACATATTGTATTTTTTAAAAATTAGACATAAAAAGATACACATTGTCCATTTCAAACTACTTTATAGATGAAAACATGGAAACAGTACTATTATTAGTTACAAATATTCAAGTACTATCAGTTACCTGTCCATACTCCTGCTACCTATGTGGACTTTACTGTAAGTAGAATCTCTGAAATCTTGGCTCATTCTCTATTCATCATAAAACAATATGCATATATAAATGCATACCCATCTTATAATTATATAACTAATATCTATCCCTAAACAGTAAGCTACCAATTTTGATTTGAATCAACATATAACCTCTTAGTATTCATTTCTTTAAATTTATTGGTGTTTTAAAAAATTAACAATTAGCATTTGCAATAAATTCTCCCAAAATGTTGTAAGCCTACTTGCCCATAGCCCTGTCTGAAAAATGGCTGGAGTCAGTATTTAAACAGTTATAATCATAATGGTAGGAACTTATCAGGTATCACCTATCCATGACACCGCTTCCCTCCAAAAAAGCCTGAGTTCTTCATCCTTCCCTTAAGGCATGCTGACCTTAGGCATGACCGTGTATGACATTTTTGTGACCATAACTGATAGACTACACCTGGTTCCTATTACTGTCTTCCCATTGATAAGGTGGCACTCAAGAACTAGCATCCCGAGTTTGGGAGGCAAATCCTGGCTTATCCTATGTGAGGCCTGTTATTTTCATAAATTACATAATGAACTCCAAGTTTTAGTCTTTTAGATGCAGTATCAACCTATCATGGTCTCATATCATATATATAAGACAAAATTTACCTTGAAATTTTTAATTAACAAAACTGGATCTTTTTAAGCCCTTTGTAATATTAGTATATAGGTACACGTAGTCTCTAGTGTTTTGAAAGGGGCAGAAATGCTTAAAATACTTTGAATACAAAAACACAACTATAAATGATGGCAGGCTTATGTGCAATAGATATAACTGTAAACTAAAGCACAGTTTGTATCTGTAGACAAAAGAGAAAAAGGCTATGCTAATCCTTAAAATTAATCTTCTCAAACTCCATGCTATCCCCCTGTGGGTAAAGAGCTAACAATACGTCCCCTTTTGTGTGTGTGTGATAAGTTAATTGTCTATTAATGTCTAGACTTACTCTTCTTGAAAATCAGTAATAATTAGAAAGTCAACTCTATTCTAGCAACATTTACCTTAGCATAAATGACCGCTGACTGCTACAATGAATCAGGACCGGGAAAGCTATAAAACTGATAGTAAGCCTAATTTTGAATTTCCATGAATATGGTGGCTATTTGCACTGAAAAAGCCCCTTTCAGGAATCCTACAAGCTGAGTGCGTTGTTGGAAAAGACATCTGTATCTACAAGGAAGGAACCTTTTAAACTAGGGTGCTTCCCACCTGCCTCATTTTGACCTTGTCAGCTCGCACCTGAGGCACCTGAGCGTTGGGACTGCTATAAACAATGGAGCCCTGGTGCTGCCCTGCCTTCAGTCTGGTTTCTTCCCTCCATCATCACTCTCTAAGCAGGCACAAATGTGCCTAGTAGTAGTTTTTGTGAATCTGGCTGTTTAGGAGAGTCCAAAAACTTTTGGAGAAATACCTACCCAAGCCATACTAACAAAAAAAAAAAATGGGTTTTTTTCATAAACATTAAAGTCCACAATTTTGACAACAATTTTTTAAAAGTATCAATACCATTGTGGTTTTAAGCATCTTGTAATTAATGTAGAAAACCTGTGTGTAATATTCTTGGTAACCATAGTCATTGTTTAAAGTTACATATTAAATGACATAAGCTCTAACAGGCCAAGATAAACCAGGGTATGAATGTGTTAAATGCATAGATTTTTTTCTTCTTGGTGCAAACAGCAACTTATGAGGTGAGTAATAAAACAAACAAAAAAAAATAGGCCTTTAAGCAAACTAAAAATTTATTTTCATGTAATAAGTCTTTACTGTGCAAATATATATAATAGAATCTTGCTAAACAGAGAATTTTATAAATAAATGAACATATTTACTTATTCACTTTCATACACACATTCAAAGAAAGTAATCATTACATCATTATAACACTAAATTAATAGATATATTTTAACAATATGATGTGCAGATAAGGTTTGATATAAAAATATATCATTTCCCACTGATGAACCATCTTTAGCATCCACATTCACATAAAAAGTACCAAAGAAAGCTGCATTCCAAAAAAATGACATTAGCTGATTTTTCTAAAATCAAATATTTTACTGTTTCTAAGTAATCATCAATCCTCAACACTAACGCTTTTAAGACAGGAATGACTAATCTATAAAGTGTATGCTCATGCTTAGGGTTTGTAATGAGTTCTCAACTCCAGTCCAAGGGACCAGAACTATAATAAAAAGTTTCCATCACAACCCACGAAGCATGTGGATATCTTGATATTTGAGCACATTTGCTATTTTCATTATTAGAATAGTCACTTGAAAGGTTTTGAACAGGTTTAATATCATTCATAAAGTCAACAAAATAAATCACATTGCTCATCTATAAAATGGAAGTGACAACTCTACTTTTGCTTATCAATATGGTTAAGATAATGTGAGCCCCCAAACATCTAGTAATTACAGAATTAATGCTTCTTCTCTATTTTCCTCGTTTTTATATCCTAAAGGAAATGGATATAAATTTACATCACTCAATTTTTCATGTTGTGTAAGTTATATATTTGGTTAAAAAATGGTTGTGATAAAATATACTTTTATCATTTAAAAAGTGAAAAAAAATCAAAGTTGTACTTTATAATTTATTTTATGGGGTACTTGAGATCAAAAGTGACAATAAAAGTCAATTTTTATGTGAATTTTAAGAAATTCATGCCAGATGTAATAATTTATATTGTCTTAACCATGTGTCAAAACAATGTTGGATATGACTGGGTTTAAACTCAGCCTAATTCAAGGGGTTAGTATCAGAGACTCACTTCTAAAATTTAAAGACCTAAGACTTCTTTTATTAATTTTTTTTCATTTTTTAAATTGTTCAAAATTGGGGCAGGGTAAAAACTCATCAAGAAACTGTATTAATCAACTATGAGTCCTGCCTCAAATTTACAAATTGGGAAATGTTTTGAGAAGTGATTGTTTAATCTAGAAAGATGTATTTATTTAAATATATTTTATGAAATAGAAATTTCACTCAGATAAACATTTTCTGATTACATATACTTAAAACAAATTTTAACCCAAAGGAAAATCTATATATTGTGCTTTACATGATATAAATTATATCAAAATTTTAGTTCTGTACTATATATAAAACCTTCATCAGTCTGGCAAGAATCTTGCATGAAACATCATATGCAGATTGAGCAACCCTAATTTGGAAATCCAAAACTACAAATTTCCTGAAAACTGAAATGTTTTAAATTAACATGATGATGAAATGTGTGAATATTCTCTACACTTTGAAAATAATCTTGTAATTGTTAAAAAGAGAATCCGAACCCCAGTGTTGTTTGACTTCATGCTCACTGCTCTACTTATGGAGAGATTTATGAATTAGTCAAATATAACCATTAATGGGAAAAATAAATGCATGATTAATAGCATTTGACTTATATGAGGAAAATAAAATTCAGGACTGGAAAGACTATTAGAAATATCATTTGCTAAAATGTGTCACTCAAGCATATTATCACATCTTCCAGAGGCAATGTTAAGTTCTCAATATTTTAAGAGAAGTAAAAAGTAGACACAAATCTTTTGTTCTTTCCTTTCAGATTTGAAATATACAATATTAAGGAATAAAACAGAAGTGAGGTTGACTGCTGACTAGAAGCTTTGATTTATATACATCTTAAATCCTATTCTGAACATATAGTGCTTCACAACAAAATTAAAAATTCCTAGCCAGGCCTGGTGCAGTGGCAAATGCCTACAATCCCAGTGGCTCAGGAGCCTGAGGCAGGAGGATAAAAGTTCAAAGCCAGCACCAGAAACAGCTAGGATATAAGCAACTCAGTGAGGCCTGATGTCAAAAATTTTTTAAAATTCTATAGCTATTATTCAAATTAGGGTGTATATTTCAGTGGGCCTAGAATGAAGAGAAATATTTACATTTAACAGCACTACAAAAACTTGGGGGTTTGGGTTTCCAAAATGTCCAGGAGCTTGACTTGGGCAGGGAACTGGGACTAAGCAGCCTCCACATAAAGGAAGAAGCATGAGTTCAGTGGATTGTTGTGACAGCCGACTTGGGATATGGAATGTACAAAGCTACAGAAGTGGGCAGAGATAGCCCCTCCCCAGATCTGATTGGAACTGCCCACTGGCAGTGTCTCTAGGTTTGTGAAGTTCTCAATATTTCCTAAGAACATGAGCCACAAATGACCAGGGTAAAAACTGCTTCTAGATGGGCACTAGGATGGAAAGCTTGGAATGTGAGTTTAGAGGAAGAGAAAGAGAGAGAGAGAGAGAGGGAGAGAGAGATGGGATAAGGAGGGAGACATACAAATAAACATGAAGTAGTTACTGGATAATTTAAAAAGGATTTATGAGGAAAAGATTAACTTCATAAAATAGGCCTGTTGATCTCTTTGACTAATGATGGTGATAGAGGAAGTCTTTGACCACTGTTTCTAAGAAATCATCAATCCTCAAGGTATTTAGAGTTTTCAGGTCCTGTCACCATACATTCGTTCTTCCAGGATCTCAAGATTAGTTGTTTGAAAACCACTTGCTTCCCCTCCCTATATTCTTTTTCTTATAAGAATATCTATGGTTTTTATACATGCCAATCACATTTAAATATCTTTATCAAATACCTTCCCCCAAACCAAAGGAAATATGAGAATTAAAGGAACATTTATTTCTGCTTACTTTTTTGAGAAAATATGTTAAGATTGCTTAAATTTTGAAGTGACTGCCTCATGTTCATTTCATTTGCCTTATATAAATCTTACATTTATAAAAGAAAATAATGCCTTGGTTTAAATTTCATTGTAATATAGACTATGTAAAAGTTTAAAATCTCTTTAAAGTGAATATGTTGTTTTGGTTTGGGAGATGTTAAAGTTATATCATGAAATACAGGAGATTTTTGTTAAAAATATTTTGTTTTCAATCTCTCCACAAAGAATCCTGATCATGTTAATAAATGTTTGTGTTGGGGAGAAAGCATTTCAGCAGATAGACATACCACAGATGCAGGTCCTAGGAAATTCTGTATTTCACATCTTGTGGAGAAGTATTTTCAGGTTTTGTGTCTGCATGACAAAATACATATATATCCATAGGTAAAGGAAAGTTTTAATTAGTATTTTGTGTCTTAAAAAAATAAATTTCCAGGTGTTGCTTATGAATAACTGAAACCTGAAAATCCTTGAGGGTGTCTGATAGCTCACTTTCTTCATTCCCTTACAGGTGTGAAGGAGATTAGATGAAAATCATTGAAAGGCTGTTGAAATTAGTTAGCTGTCTTAGCAGGTGATGTAGCCTGGTTAGAAATACCCTGAAGAGACAAACTTGTCAAACCCAGTATTAAGAGGAATGGAAACTTAGCAATTGAGGGAGGATAGAAGGACTAACTCTTCTTCCTATTTCTGAGATTTAACTGCGACTCCTTCTTTACCTACAGGAAAACTCTGTAAAGCAATGGGTCTACAAATGCTGCAGGATGATGTAACTGGAAGTAAGATCAGACTCTATTTAAGCTTTTTTCTAGTGGGCATTCTATTAGTTTTCATTTATAAATCCTTTTTAGAGTTCATATAGTTTTGAAGAATTAGCCATAGGTAAAAATCAACTTTGCACTGAGAATTCAGTCTCAGTGAATATTTGTTAGATGAGAGCTAGTCCAGACCTTATGGTTAGATGGGGTGTCTGTCTTAACCAAGTTCCACTGCTTATGAGCTGAGCTGCCCAACAGGGTGCAAGTCCCTTAGTCACTTTTAACGATGGGAGTAGGACAATGCATACTTGATTGGATGATGAGGTTTAAATATATATCATGGATATAAATCTCTGATGGAACTGTCTCCTGTATTTAGTAATTAATGTTTTTCATTAGAACCCTTTCTGGAAGTAGTCATCTTCCAATTCACAGCAAAAAGGGAACCTTGAACAGAGGAACACCTGAAGATGCAGTTGTGAGAATTGGACAGGTGTAAAGGCAACTAGGAGGCAGTATGCCCATTATGCAGAGTGGACTACATGGTCTTCTCATTGAGTAGTCTTTGGAAACTCCTTTTGTGATATGCAGACATTCAAAAACTAGACTCTCCTCTGCCCTACACTTTCTATCTTGATGTATATATAATGTTATTCCTTCATTATAAGTGAACATGAAGTTAATAAATTTTCTGCTGATTTAGGGTTAAAATGTTATTTAAAAGAGAATATTCCTTAGGATAAATTGATATACATATGATTTCTAAAAATTTTCATCTTGGCATATGTAAATTTTGTGTATAATCAAATATATTATATTATTTAAAATGCTTGATTACTCATATTGCAATCTTATTTGAAAATATGGGTAGATAAAGCCCTGGATCACAAAATACACACAAAAATTAAAAAATCTTATTTAAGGACCATCTAACTTATTGTCTTAATTTTAGCATACTTATTATTATCATCAGCAAAGTATAATAGCGTCAAAAATCATTACAAAGTTTTAAGGTGGACTTAGCCTTAAGTTTTCCCAGCACAAATCCTAATTAGAAAGATTATACCAAAACCACCTTTATACCATTTTCACAAGAACAAATTATAAACAAAAACTCCATTATAGTTTCTTGGGCTTCTCAAAAATAGGTTTATAATTCCTTTGTTCATCTATACTCTGCCATATTTCTTCAATTAATTTTACCATTAGTGAAAAGTCATTATGTTCATGAGTTACCAAGGTATATTGCTAGCACATAGCTAGCATTTAATCATAATAAACTTAGATGAAACACCAAACCTTCCCTCTGTCACACCACACGTCTACCCTCACAGTGCCCCTAAAGGTTTATTAGATTAACTGAAACTTGAGGAAGGGCTACACAGACTAACTATTTAGATAAAAAGTGAAATTTTCATTCATCATTCTATGCTTTCAACTATTGTCTTGACCAATTTTTTTCACTAATTTTTTTCGTTATTCAACCTCATATACTAATTAATGTTGCTATCATATGAATATAATCACAACATGTTAGAAATGTACAGTATGGGCCACTTGATTTTTATTATACTTTGAAAGGCAAATGAATAAATCAAGAAGAAACAAATCTAAGTGCTGTGCTGAAGTGAGGTCCAGCCTTTGAAACTGGCTTCCTATTAATCACGGGGCTGACCTTTCCATTAAGGGGCACTTGTTGGAGTCATCGACATGGTTACAGCATTCATATGTGTGAACTGTACTCTGTGGTATTCATGTACTGAGGAAAGCATAGTGAAATTAGAATCTCTCCCTGTAGGGGGTAGACATTGACCGCTATTCAATGCCAACAATTGTCGGTTAAAGTATTTCATGAAGAATGACTTTTAAAACTGCATTTACTCCACCATCAGTAACGTCAAATGCAATTCTTAAAGAAATATATTTAACTGGCAGTAATTAATTAAACCTTTCATAGCAGCAACTTTATCCAGGCTAAATCTTTCTGAATATACACAAAGGAGTCATCAAGATTCTACCGTCATGGATTTTAAATCATCATTTTCAATGATGTCCATCTATAATAGTTAGAAAACAAAAACAAAACATTGGCCAATGGGGAATTACTTTAACAATGCCATAGTGTTTTGTCTAAGTTTGCCTGTCTCTATACTCTATGCATGTGTGTTGTCTTTAGAGATGACAATGCTATTCACACTCATTGTTCAAATACATAATACCTAAATTTTAAAAATTGACTCAAGAGATTATAAATAGATATAATAATGACAGAGTAAGTTTTATTGTATTTTTTCTGAAGGATTAATTTAGGCATCATGACTCTAGTTTTTGTAAGAGCATGCGTTCTATGTGTTTATTTCATACACAGAGCAACATGCATCTCAACAGCAAATACATTCTTCTACACTTCCTGACATTCCACCTGAAAGTCCACCACCGTTAGCTTGTTAACACAATTCAAGATATATGGTGTAGTAGTAAAAAAGATTCCCCATAGCCAAGTAAAATTCAGAGTGGAGGGCTGAAGGAACATGGCTCTACTTAGATCAAATCTGAACTTCAAGTTCAAACATAGTTTAATGGTGAATCCAAAGTTGTAAATGCAAAGTAAACGCAATGTGAAGGCTGCTTTAAACCAAGCATGAAAGACCAAAAAGTCAAAGTTGAGACTTCCTACATCTGGTTTTAATATCTCTTCCTAGGCTATTAGACAAATGACCTTTTGTTTTGTTTTGTTTTGTTTGTTTTAAAAATTCATTATCATTGTCATTGCTGCTACAGTCTAATCCTGCCTTTAGAGTTTTTAGGATCACTTGTTTGGCAAGAGCCAAAGCTGTAGCATGAATTTGTGAAGCCAAAATTACAAGAAAATTCCTCACATTAATGTATCAACAGTGATGTAACAATGTAGCTATGCATAAAAGCTGAAATCCATTTCAAAAAGGGTATGAGCTTTGCAAAGATTTTTTTTTTATTCTCAGAACTGTGACAAAGCACTTGTCACCATCATTTTTGACAGTAATAAAGGATATTTCACCCAGAAATAGCAGTTAATATGCTAGACTCCAGGATCAAATTAGCATTATTATTAGCACCACATTTCAGTTTCAAGACCTTCTGAATGAGGAGTCACTCGTGGAGTGTTTAAGCTACAGTGACAGTGCCAGGGCACTGTGCAAACCGAAACTGGAGGAAATCCACAGGGTTATGAACACAGGCTTTTCGCTGGTTCACTTTTGCACAGTCTTTAGAGGATTCCCTGAGAGTAAACACCCTTAATTAATTCCCAAGTAAAGAAGGAAAGCTAAATATTCTACTTACTGCATTTGCTGTCCTTTGTCCATGCGCTGAAGTCAAAGGGCTGCTTTGCTGTTCTTACCTAGCTCCAGGTTGCCCTCCGGATTAGGCATAAACGTGAGCCACAAGAAGCATGTTGACTTTGTAACTGTACAAGGAGCAGCCCATCGCGCTGCTGCTAGTGAGCCCGTCAGGACAAAGTGCTAAACTTCAGCAGGAGAGCACTGCATCTATTACCCCTGAGGCTCTACCATTTCACCTACACCTGGGCGGATCTATCAAGCTTCATCTCTATTAGAGCTATTTGACTCTGTGGTTTAGAAGGGAGAAGGAAAAAAAAAAAAAGAGGCTTGCCGTTGTCACACTTGTTTCCTATTAAAGAGCCTTACGGTGGATTGAGTAATTGTGTACGAAGGTAGTCTGGCTGGCAGATGTGTGCAGCCCCAGCGGAGCACTAGATTCAAGGCAGATGGGTTGTACCAGGGCGCAAACAACATTGAGAGAGAGAGAGGCGTGATTAAAACAGCAGGCCTCTGTTTTATAGTGCTGGAAGTGGGGTAGTATTAAAGCTCCTGGGAACCAGAGCTCCCCAAATGGTATTTCTCTATATCGTGGAAAACAAATTCAATAAAAAAGAAAGATGTTCAAACAACAAAAGTTATAGAGATATTTGTAATATTCAATTTAAATATAAATGAATGATTAAATAGCACACTCTTCCCCAATACCCTAACTAAACTTAATTAAAACTACTCAATCATGGGTCATAGTGGGTTATTGATAGTGTTAATGTGATGGATTTGAAATAGATCCCTCATTCTGCTACATAAGCCAAGGTTATCTTTTTAATCTGTATTAAATTGCTTTAAGGAGATTTACACTGTCAAGCAGATTGACATTCTGCAATTGGGTTTTTTTTTTTAATGTGGTTGAAACCAATTGTTTGAAAAAATGTCCTAATCATTAGGCATTTCTGCATATCCCTAACAGCTCAGGTAATTTAATCCAAAAAAAACTTTAGGGCTTTCTATGTCACTATTCTTTCTGATAATAAAAAATACATAAATAATCAGAGTGAGTATAATTTCATTTCAAAAGTCAAAACTGTTTGAGCTGTTTCCCTATGTTCTGCAGGGCAACTCTCCTGTGTTCAATGGTATGCAACTTACTGGTATTAATGATAATGACAATGATGATAATTGAATTGTTGCTATGTGCCAGAAACTATGCAAAGAACTTTAAAAACATCCTCTTCTTTGATTCATACAAGGACACTCTGAGGTCAATTCTACTATTACATTTTCATCCCTTTTTTATTTTTTAACACGTGAGAGAAAGTCACTGAGAGGTTCTTCCACCCAAGGTCACACATTTTTTATGGATTGGAAGCAGGATTCAATTCAACTTGTTTCTAGAATCCTCACTCTTGATGAGGTCAGTGTATGCAGAGTAATTTTAATCCTGCATGAAGTAAAATGATTATCATCAAATTCTTTAGAAAGAAATCTGAAATGAACTACTATATATTTGGGCAATTATTAATTCAAAATAGATACTCTAATTTTGTATGTTCAAACAGGTAATTGAAATACAGACCAGTCTACTAATAGAAGTTTTTTTTGCTAAAAGTGATAAGGACCACTTAAGTTAAAAATTGTAAAATAATTTATTGGAACAATTATTCATAATTAAGATTCTTTGAGAGCTGGAGTGGTGGATCAGTGGTTGCATGCTTGCCTGACATGTGTGAGTACGCAGGTTTGAGTCCCAGCACCATGTACACAGCAAAGTCTCGGAGCAATGAAAGCCAGAGTAAAGAATGGATAGAATTGATCTCTCTCCCTCTCTCCTCTCCCTCTCTCTCTCTCTCTCTTTCACTGTCCCCTCTCTTAAAAAGAAGAAGAAGAAGAAGAAGAAGAAGATTCTTTGAGCAAATACTCCTTTAATATACCTGATTGGTTTGCAAAAACATCAATAGAAACAATGAAATTGATAGTTAAGATTGCTTTCATTTCCCATATTTCAATGTCATTCAAAATTCTTTTTATTAATGATTTCTTATACTCTTTTTCATATTTTGCTTGTGAATAGATGCATTATTTCTTCTAGTAGGAGCTTGTTTTATTCAGCAGTAAAATTATCTTTCAATGAAAAATTTGAGTGAACAGAGTAACATTTAATAAGCAATTTTGCAAAAGATAAATGAAATAGAAGTCTAGTTCTTGAATAATTGCATTCTTGTAGTTTAGCAGATTACATCAGTGTACAAGTTTTTAGTCCTTTGAATTTAGACACATTTATAGAAAATCACACTAAATAATTAGTAAACTGTCCTCTTTGTCATTCTATGTAAAGTAAAAGAATAAGAAAGAACATGTTCCAAAATGAAAGAATGATTTTAAGGAAACTGTTCAAAGGTGATAAAATAGAAAGATAAGGTGTAATGAAATGGGGATAGAGCATCATGAACAAAGAACAAAGAATAAACATAATAGAACCCAAGAAAAAGCTGGTTGAGAATTCAATCAATGAAATCCAAGGGGCCAATCCAATCTGAAGAAGCCTAAATGGTTCACAACTTCAGTTTATGTAAAGTGATGAGGTGATGAGGTGAGGAGAGGGGCTTTTAACAGCACCCGGTTATTTAGAGACCATTTTTGTTGTGTGGATGTATGTATCTATGAGCATGTGTGCATTTTTTTATCCCAAAGATATTACAAGTACTCGTTGATATTCAAGATTGAGAAAAATACTATGGGAAGAATACACAATTACCTGTAGAAATATTGTATAGGAGAACAATTAATCCTAATTTTCCTTAGACTTACATAAATTAGGTTAAAATTTGGGACTGGCTAAAAACCTGGTGTCAGTATCTGCCAAATGTCAGCATTATCAAATTTCAAAATTTTTCATTGAAAAAACAAACAAAGCTTCTGTATTTTCATAGATTCTGAAGATTTTCATAAAATTATTTTCTTTCTTGGCTGAAAATGGAGCATGTTGGAAATGGCCCAAGAAACAATATCCTCTGGAGTTTCCAGTCTAACTTTTATACCAAAGTTTGGATAAGATTTGGAGAAGCATGCAGATTTTATTTTGATTTATTTCTAGTTTTATTCACAACCAGTCTTACAAACCTATACTCAAGAGAGTTCTTTTTTACAAATGTTACCTAATTTATGAAGTAATGATACAATGCTGGCTGGCTTTGCTTTTTGTTGTAGGAAAAAACAGACTTTCCCCAACAAATGTTTAGCTGGCTTCTCATCCCAGATTTCCGAACCACTTCTATTGTGTCATTCCACCCCTTCATCCATAATTTCCCCTGTAGTTTTATCGATGGTGACTATAGTATTGGTAGCAGTGATTGTGAAGTTTATATTAATAAGATCATTTTAATAAGCTTCAAATGTGATTTATCATTTCCAATTTAACAGAAAATGTTTTGTTAAAATGTACAAATATTTATGTTTAATGCAAATATTTAAGATATTACGTCATTGAAACCAAAATTCGACTTGTCTTTACCTATGTGGCTTAAGACTTGATTCTTTGTTCAATATGTGTCTTACCTGGATCAAGGTTTTGAAGCCCCATGGCAAATAACTGAATTTCCAAATTGCTAATTTTTGAGTGTAAGGTATTGAAAAGCCTCATGCTGATCCCTAATGCCATTTCTAAAAACAGTGAATTAATTCTTAAATATAAATTTATTTTGTTTATATGAATTTCCACAACGTGCTTTGCACGTTCCTCTGGTTTTCTATTTCACAAATTCAATATTGTTCCTCTTTAGTCTAAGGATGTAAAGCACATAGTGCTCCTTAAAGAATGGGGTTCACCATGTCCCTTGCATAGATGTGTCTGCTTCTCAGAGTGGATCCAATGACATATAAATGAAAATAGAACATAAAATTTTGTTTTTGAGGATTCTTTCCTATAAAATAAGAATGAATGTTATTTTTGTTGCTATTGATTTATCATTGTATCATTTGATGGGCATAACGATTGATATCTAAAACCATTAATACTGAATTGGCTTTATTATTGCATTGATAGTATGGAAAGCTAGCAATAGTATAGGATTGGGTAGAATTGGAGAGGAGGAAATATTTCTATGAGAAGAACCATAAAAACAATATCCAGGGATATTGGGTACAAATAAGATAGAATTCAACGAATACTTATGGGCAGTTCCTTTTATGAAAGCAGGCATAATTTGTGGAATTCTATGACATAATAATATTTCCAACATTTCCAAAATATTTCTCTCTCAAATCAATTTTAAATATACTCCTAAAAATACCTTTCTGACCAAGTTAAAGAGCATTTTTTTCCAAAATTTTATTGTGGCAGAAATACTTCTAATCTAGGAGGAGAAAAATGTACTACCTGGAATATTTTCTTGATTTATTCTTTAATATCTGGATTAGTGTAAGACATTAGTTAGTGGTCACTGGAAGTTTTTCTGCTATAGGATTAAAGGAACAAGTTGTCTTGCAGAAGAATTTCCTTGGGAGTAGGGATTATTTGAATATCAAAATGGCACAGGACGTGACATCAAAAACCTCCAATAGGTTGATGGCCTTAAAACCATGAATCCCCATGAGGAGACCATGTCAAGGTTAATTATTCTTAGAAAAATATAAATCTGCATGCATGCAATATTAGTTAAGTATTTTAGTTGTGAAAATTCAAATTAAATGAAAGAAGTATAATAAAAATTTCTATCCATATTTCTAATTTAGCCTGAGCCAACATTCAAAAATTTGCAAGTTAATTGGAGATTACTTAAGGGCTAACTAATCCAAACATTAAAAATCTTGTGTAGTGGGAATCTAATCAGAGAGGAACCTCCGACTTCCAGGAGAAGTCCAATTAACTTGGGACTTAAGTAGGGGGAAACTTGGAACCATGGGGAACCCAAGGGGTTAAACCATGGACTGGCACCAGCCTTGGCTTATTCTGTCATTATATTTTTGTCCTTGATTGTTTGATGATGAATCCCTTTTAATTGTAAGACCATGTTTAAGGAATAAAAAAAATCTTGTGTAAAAATTTATTCTCAGATAATTTTTAATTCAACTCAACAAATAGGAAATATTTCTTATAAGCTATCACTGACCTAGATTTCATGGCATGACCTCATATCTGACCTCTAAGTAGTTTATAAACTACTTAGAATGAAAATAAATTCACACAATAAATTAAATGAGATTTAGTGGTTAGAAAGAATGATACAGACAATATATTTAATTAGAAGTCAGTGAGAGTTCAATGTGGGATAGATGATTTCAGAGGTAGGTGAGGACATTTTGTGATTCAGAAATGATGACAAAAACAGTCTTTGTCAAGTAGAAGATTTGAATGGAGGAATCATGAAGAAACTTTGCAGGGGTTAAATTGTGTCTAACAAAGATACTATTATATTTTCTGGTAAGTGTCTGGCAAGATTAATATGTTTTGGAAAGATTAATTGGAAGGGATTAGGAAAAGTCAAGACTATCTTTGAGGATGCTGCAATAACTCAGGAACTGACCTACATTTCTCATGTGATCATCTCTTTTTTATAAGCACAGCACTATCCCTGCTGACTGATAATGTTCTAGTGTACCTTGAAGTCTGATTTCTGCCCCTACTTTCATACCATGTACTTGTGGTTCAATGGAAAAACTAGAATTTAAAAATAGTTTTTGACCTAATTTGTGATTCCACCCTTAATAATGATTTAACTTTCCCAAACCTCAGTCATAAAGTGAATTGCTATACCTACTTGTGAAGCTGGAGTATGATAGGATCACTAAACTGACACTTTACAAAGTGGAATGAATATAAACTTGAGGTTGTGTAATTAATGTCCTCTATATCTCTGATTTATAACATAATGAATATATCCTATTGCAGATGTCAAAAGTAATTTTCAGATCTTTATATAACTTCATATTTCTCACAGTATTTATCAAAAATACAGAAAACCTTCCAAATTTATTTTGTAGGATGACCAAATGGATTTAGTTAAAGTTAAGAGTAAAAGGGAAAAAATAGATTTAGAAGAAATTTTAAAGGTAGAAGTCACAAAACATGGTAATCATCTAGAGATAAGGGAGTCATTTGAGCCAGAATTGACCCTACAAATGGCAGGTGAATTAAGCAATGTCAATGTTTATTCAATGCTTCTTCATGTTTGAGTAAGAGAAATCCCGAAGCAGCATTCCAAGTCTGGCATGGTATCATTTCCCCAACCATCAGAGACCTGCCACCATCTTCTTTCTTTCAGATTTGTTCAGATGGACAATGGATGTCATTTTCCATGTAAAAAAAAAAAAATAGGTATTGAAATTCTGGTCATTGTTTTTCTGAAAACCAAAAGAACATGGAGGAAGGTAAGAACAGATTCATCCCATTTTTTAAAGGGCCAATCCAGAAGAATCCACTGAGAAATTTTTGATTATACAATACTGTCACTAATAGCTATAAGGAAGATGGAAATGTGGACATTATACTATCTGAACTATAAAACAGTCTGTTCATGTTTAGAAAGATGGCTGAATCCCTGAAGCAGAAAATTAAAAGACTTCTTATTAATTGAATTGAATAATATTTGGGAGAAGTAGAAATATTTGTGAAGAAGGAAATATTTTAACTTGGTTTTCATGCAAATATTGATATAAATGTTTGACTGGAGGGTGGATTTAAATTAAGACATAATGTCTATGATGTGACTGAAAAAGAAATGATGCTGATGAATGTACCAAACAAGGAATAAGGCAAATTAAGGGCATCCAATTAACAGAACTAGATCAATCAGGTCAACGAACTTCCAAACTCAATTGAGAATGGAATCATTTTATTAATACCCTACAGAAATCATGTAATTATATGTCTAATTATACATAATATTTTAAATATATACATACATGCATTTGTATTTTCTTATCATTAAGCCAAATTCTTATTAGACTAATTTTTTAGGAATTTTAGTGCTTTTGTAAAAATCTGTCTAGATTGTACTTCTTTGACTGCATTGCTCAGTTCTGTAAAGTTACACAACTTATTGCTTACTTTGTAGAACACAATTTTAAAAATAACAAGATATTCTGGTAAGATGCTCCATTCAAGTGTTTTCACAATACAGTAGAGAGCTGAACATTTGTACTATATGTATCTGCAAATATTTTCTCCCATTCTGTATACTGTCTTTTTAAATTTTGATTATACTCTTTTATGCACAAACATTTTTAATATTGGTGTCATACAGTTTATCTTTGTTTTTGTTGTGTTTGCCTATGCTTTTGGTGTCATGACCAAGAAATTACTAGACAAATGTCAGGAAGTTCCCCCATGCTTCCTCCTAAGAGTTTTAGCATTTTAACTCATGCATTTGGTTGTTTGATCCCCTTTGGATTAATTCTTCAATATAGCATATGATAAGGGTTTTCATTATGGTTTGCAAAAAAAAAAATATTTTCTCCCATTCCATGAATTGGCTCTTCACTTCGTTAATTGTTTATTTTGCCACACAGAAGCTCTTTATTTTAATGCCATTCCACTTGTCTGTTTTTGCTTTTCTTACCTGAACTTTTGATGTTATTAAAATATTCACACACAACACTGTCTGAACAATGTCCTGGAACTTTCTCCTTTTCTTTTCTTCTAGCAGACTCACAGTTTCAGATCTAATTTTAGTCTTCATTCCATTTTGATTTGATCTTACATATGATATTAGGTAAGAGTTTGAGTAAATTCTGGTGCATGTAGATTATCCAGTTTTCCAAACATCATTAATGACTGTCCTTTCCTCATTGTGACTAATAATTTATATTTTACTTTTTCTCCTAATATGTATTTAGAATGAATCCAGTTTTCCACCCTTATAAACTAAGTACTTCCACTTATCAAGCCCTGTTCTAAGCAATTATAATGCATTGAATACTGTCCTTCCCAAAATTCATGTTTTTCAAAAACCTCAAAATATGAATTTAAGGGGCTGGACGGTGACTCAGCGGTTTCGGTGCTTGCCTGGCAAGCACGAGGACCCGGGTTCAAACCCCAGCACCACATACGCAGCTAAGTGTTGGAGCAACTAAGGCCACGTGAAAAACTAAATAAAGTTGTTTCTCTCTTTCTCTGTCTCTCTCACTGTCCCTCTCTCTTTAAAAAAAAAGATATGAATTTAAAACCTAGTACTATGTCACACATTTGTAATATCAAAGACGAGGGGAGGCTGAGGTAGAAGGATGAAATGTTTGAGGCCAGCCTGGGCAACTCAATGAGATTCTGCCTCAAAATAAAATTTTTTATAAAGTAGGATGGTATTGGAGATATAGCTCAGTAATGGAGTATTCCTGCTTTCAATCCCAGGTAATAAGGAGGAAAACTGAGAAAGGGAGAGAGAAAGAGAGAGAGAGAGAGATAGAGAGAGAGAGAGAGAGGACAAACACACATGAATTTATATGAAAATAGTGCCTTTTCAGAAAGCTAATCAGGAACTGTGAGATGGAAACTTTTTGTATTTAGGGACAGTCCTAGATGCAATGATTGTCCTTCTTATCAGACAAAGGTATAGACATGGAGGAAAATGCACATGAAGAATAGAGGTAGACTGGTCTGATCTATATGCCAAAGAGTGCCCAGGATTTCTGGAAAATATCAGACACTGAAAGATATGTTACAAATTCTCCTTGAAAAACTCCAGAACAAACCTACTAACCGTGCTAACACCTTAATTTGGGGCCTTAGGTCTTCAGAATTGTGAGAGGATAAATTTTGTTTTAATTTGTTAGCAGTTCTAGGAAACTAATCTATCACTTTACAAGTATTACTTCTTTTTCCTTCGCAACAAATATATGAATCAGTGCTAATTCTTATCTAGTTTCACAAATGAGAAAGTAAGGCTACAAGTTACTAATTTACTAAAAGTCACACAGCTCAAGAGAGTAGAAACAGATAACGGCCTATAATTTATTAGAAACAAGCCAGATTGCCTGCTAATCTGGGATAATTTTAGAAATGATAGACATTCAGATGCATAGAACTAGCTTATTTTGCTAGCATTCACTGCCAGAATGATTGCTAAAACTATACTTTCCACTATATACATGTTGGAAAAGGATTGCTAAGCTTTGTTTCTATACTTCAGGATATTTCCCTAAGTTTGTATGAGAAAAAATTTTCCTACAAACACAATTTAAAATGTGTCACCTTGATAGAATGGAAGTTTACTACAGCACATTTGGATTGTACATATTTGTACATTACTTTTTTTAAGAGGACTGAAGGAATCTGAAAAGCTAAAGCAAATGCTAAAAATCCTTTAGGCAGGAAGTATCAAAGGAGTGAAAGCTGGTTTTCATTGTTCAAATAATCATCTACAATACTTCAGCATTTCACAGTGGCGTGTTACATGTGTTGTTTTATTTATGTGTTGGGAAAGTACAAGGCGGGACAACCTACTTAGTAAATCCAGATTTTGCTACGGTAATAATCAAGAATGAAATCTTTATTTACAATATGTACTTCTGTCCAATCACATATTAATAAACACTCATCAAAACTCATCTAACACTTCTAAACTCGCTGTTTCCGCAAGTCTTTATTTTAACAATAGAATGTTTAAATAAAAAAGAATCATTTTCTAACAACTTAGATTATATATAAATATATGATCGTTTGATGTTTGTTATACTTTGTCCTTTTTTTTTTACAAAACATCTTTTTTCATATTTCCAGTTCTTTACAAACTTCAGAACTTTAAAATACTAAAAGCTTAATATAAGCTAAATATTTTAGCTCTTATGACAATGTAATTTTTATCTTGATTATTTTTTTGCTTAATGAATAAAAAGCAGCTTTTTTTCAACAAAGTGGTACATTGAATTTAAAGTCACTCCATCAATTTTTATGTATCCTTTCACTCTACTTCATTGATTATTATTAAATACTCTCAAAACTGTCCATGCTGCCAAAGCTCAGTATTTTGTAGGTACTGTGCAAACATTGCTATTCTATGTTTTCCTTTTATTCTTACTTCTCTCAGTTCCATGAACACATTTATATTATAAGAAAATGTCATTAGAAATGTGTACATTTAAATATTTATACTGCCAATTAGATAATTGCCCTACATTTATTGAGGGCCTACTAGATACAAATTATCGTACTTGACGTGGTGGGGTAAGTTAAAACATTTTCAATACTATTCATAAAATATAGGTGTGATTGAATTATTAATAAATTTAACTTTATTTTATTTATTTATTTGTATGTGGTGCTGAGGATTGAACCCAGTGCTTCACATATGGTAGGCAAGTGCTGACAATGAACTATGAATCCAGCCCATAAATTTGTTTTTTAAATTGTCCTTATTTTAGTTTATAAGCCCATTAGGTAATGTTTTAAATTCTTTTTGTATTATTCCCTTTGGTGTTATTGTTATTAAGAGTGCTAATAGTGATGGGACTTTTTAAGTCAATAAAATCTTCTTTATACATTATGATCAAAACTCTACCAAAGAATTCAAAAAGGACAATAAGAAATCATATGCAAATATATAATTCATCACTAATAAAGACAGATGATTATAATATTATAGACAATATATATAACCAATTGCAAATACCAAGAAAACTACTCTGAGAAATTTGTGTATTATATTGGTAAAAATTAACACCTGGGCATAATAATATTGATAAAAAAAGATGGTGTCAGATTTTGGCAAATATAATTCTAACACAGCATTAATAATCAAGTTTGCTTATTAGGATGTAAGCATAAACTGGTTTAAAGACTACAGAGTAAAAAGGAAAAGTTAACAAGAGGAAGGTCCTGAATATCACATTAGTAGCTTTATTTTATTCTGAGGGTCAATTGGAAGCCACCTGTATATCTTTGGAATGTGAGTCAGGAAAAACATGATATTCGACAATGCACTGCAACAGAGGTGCCATAAGAGTCTGGGGCAAGAATACCATCTTTGAAAAAATAATGTTTTCATGTAGTTTGGTCACTATGATATTGGTGCATAGAGATGGTTTGAACTTAAGTTCTAACTATAACAACAGAGCAAAGGAAAATCCCAAGAAATAGTAGGCTGAGCAGGATTTGGTAATTACTCAACAGAGAGGACAGAAAATACAGATACAAGGAGAGCTGCAAATAAATACAGACTGTTCTGTGATAAAATAAGGATGACCAACTGTTGTTCTACTCACAATGTTTATGAAAGCTTAAGGTACAGAGTTGACTACAAAAGCCAAAATATTATTCTCTACATATAAAAGATGTTTAACTTCTAAACAGCATCGTGTTCTGTTTTCCATTATTTTAGTGAAGTAGAAGCAAAATGTTTTAGTGAACTCTACTGTTCTGTTACTTGGTTCCAGCAGTAGTGGGCTGAATGACCGTCTATACCCAGAGAAGGTCGCCAATGAATGAGTGCCAGCCTGGGTAGATGGAACACACAATGTTCTGAAAGGGTCACCTTTGGTTACAGTGCTGCTGAAGTGTTTCTTCAATGACCTGGAAAATGAAATACAGAATAGGCTCATCAGATTTGTAGATTAATTCAATCTTCTGCAGGGAATAAGGACAGAACTACTTATGAAAGATAGATTCAATATTCAAAATGAACTTGGCAAATTGGAAAAGCAGAGAGAAATGAACTGAGTAAAGTTCAAATAGGTTAAACTCAAACTCTATGACAAAGACAAAGACCCACACTCAAAGGACAAACAATCTTCCCATGCTAAGGGGGAATGGTGATTTGGAATTGCATTTGAAATATTCTATTTAGCAACACCGTGAAAAAAAAAATGTGTGGAGAAAGTTACGTGTTAGCAGGACACAGGAAAATTAGTCCCATCACATTCTAGAAATTTCTGTGGATTTAAGCTAGGGGCTGCAAATACTCGTAAATTTTTCTATTGAACAGTTCAGCCACATTAACCTATGCTGGATAGAATTCTCTCTGTCTCTCTCTCTCTCTCTCTCTCTCTCTGTTAATGCTACATAACAAAAGAAAAGAATGGGATATAAGTCTAGTTAAAAGAATTAGTATCAAGCAGTTTACAGAACAGGCAGAACAACAACAAAACCTATGCTCATACATGCATAATTTGTATATTTTTACTATGAAAAGTTTATTTATTCATATTATTTCCAATATTATATTATTCAACACACCTTCAAGATATGATGCTAACTACCAACTATGTATTGAATATTTTGTAGGTGGAGGTGAATTTGAAATAGAGTGTCTGGCATCATGGAACTATAGTCTAGGGCAGAGGTCAGCAAAGTTTCTGTTAAGGGCTAAATGGTAAATATCTTAGGCTTTGATGACCCTTGGGTCTCTGTGCAGTGCATCAGCTCTGTTATTGCAGCACAGAAGCAGCCATAGACAATATATAAATAAGCAGGTGTGGCCATGTTCCCAGGAACGTTCCTGTGTTGGTTTGCCAAACTCCGTTCTAATGGATGAGAGAAACACTAAGCAAGTATAAACTTTAAATAATAGAAACAGAGAGGGTCATGTGGGAAAACACAGAAGGTGGGCATGGATACTCTTTTAGAATGAGTGCCTTGGAAAGGTTTTACTGAGGAAGTGACGTTTTAGATGAGACCTGAGATCTGATTTGTGGTTGGCCAGCACTTAGTGCAGAAAGAAGGAGTGCAGGGTTGTAGATCAGAAATGCTCTTGTGCAGGTGGTGCCCTGGAAAAGGCAGGTGGCCACAGATTTCCAAGGGCTTGTTCTGAATAAAGATTATGAGATGGCAAATGAGAAAAGTCACTGTTATCCAGGGTTTTGAATCCAATGGAATCAGGCAATTTGAAAAATAATCATAAGCACATAAATGAGGCAGAAATTTTCAGACAGGGGTTTGAAAACAAAATAGTAATGTAAATTGATAGAATGATTTAGAATGAAGGGGTTAGTGAACATGGGGTATTGGACCTGAATGTAAAGAAGGAGACAGCCCTGAACATACCTGATGGAAGAGAATTGCAGCCTGATGAAGAGCATGTGCCAAGCCAAAGGGGTGGGAAAAAACTTGCCATGATGCAGGGTCAAAGTGACAGCTGAGGTGGCCTGAGCATCTTGTGGACAGTGGTGACATCTGCTGCAATGGGCAAGATTAAGGGAGGAGCAGAATCAAGAGGACAATGCTGCAAGTTCCATTTTTATCATCTTAGGTTTGCATTGCTTTTGAGGGCATCTAAGCCAAGATTTCAACATGAAGTTAAATACATGACTTCCTGGCTCAGAAGTAAGGAACAGGTCAGGGCTGGAAGAGACTTATTAACATATATTATATAAAGCCAGTGTATTTGCACTTGGGGGGATATGTGGTGTTAGGTTTGGATTTCATATGTCCCCTAAAGGCCACATGTTAAAGGCATGTTTACAAGTCTATGGCTATATTTAGGAGTTGGCAGAACTTTTAAGAAGTAGAACCTGCTCATATGTGAAAGTTAGAGTACAATAAAGAAAAGAGTGAGGGAACAACAAGTTTGGACAATAGACTCATCAAACAAGGATTACCAATCGAACTAGGGGCAACTTTGCACTCTAGGGATCTAGGGGGATGGAGGGAAGATGGGGGAGGGTAAAGGAGACATACATAATGTATGCATGTATGGAAGCGTAACAATATGTAAAACTATAACGAAAAATAAAATCTTGTTTAAAAAAAAGGAGAAATGGTGGTTAGAACACAAACACACACAAAAGAAAAACCATGAATAGACACAAAGAGAAGATAGCCATCTACAAGCCACAGAAAGAGACCACCAAAGAAATATCCCTGCCAACAACCTGGTGCAGAACTTATAGTCTTTAGAACTGTGATAAAATAAATTTCTGTTATTTAAGTAAAAAATAAAAGAAGAAGACAGTAGAGCCTGGTGGAAAGAAGTTAAGTCACTGAGGGCATACGGTTGAAAGGGATAATGAACGCTGGACCCTCCCCCATACTCTCTCTTTTCCTCCTGACCACCAGGAATGCAGGTTTGTTCCACCACACTCCCCACCATGATACTCTGCCTCACCACAGGCCCTAAGACTACAGAATCAATCGACCTTGGATTTCAACCTCCGCAACATGGATCAAAATAAACTTTTCATCCTTATGAGTTATTATCTCAGGTATTTTGTCACAGTGACAAAACACTGACTAAATACATGGGGATTGTAGAATAAGCAGTGAGAAAGATAAGCAGGCCATGTGATGCAGTGCTTTGGATGTCACACAGTGAACTGGTTGTATTTTATTCCAAATGCACTCAAAAGATATCAATTAAATGATTTTTAAAAGGGAGAAATGTGGTTCAACTTATAGTCTACCATTATTTTTAGATTTTGTATTTTGGAATTTGTCTACTAACAGTCTACACATCAAATTTCCTAGCACATTCATGGTCATTCAGTGGTGAAAATTTGAGACTCCAGATGCATATGTTTCCAGCTGAAGTTGAACAATGACTTTCCTATTTCTTGTTTCAACTTTCATAGTCTATAATAATTTTCAGGTTGGTTGTCTATTTAGTGCTATATTATTACCATTCTTAAGCTCTGAGTTTATTTCACTGTTTAAAATGGACTTCAAGAACAGCATCATAGTGCTATCTAGTGTTCCTAAGCACAAGATGGCTATGATGAAACTTAAGGGAAGAACACATGGGATAGAATTGTCCAAGCACAAGTATGGTACAGTTGGCCTGGAGATCAATGTTAATCAACAATAATATTTAATACAATTTGATAAGGGGTCTCTCAGAAACATACTAAAAACAAGATAATATATTGATTGGTGATGAGAATTTTTGTTACCAGATGCTCTCAGGAGGAACCTAACCTTGTATTTTCCCTTAGGAGCAATGGTTTCTTATTTGCTAATTCAGCATTTGCAGGGATTTCCTAGAATATAATTATCTTGAATAATGAGATTTGACTGTGTATCTCAAAAATAACTACACTGAACTACATCAGGAAACAGTTGGGTTTATTATAAGGAAGCTTTTCCTGTTGTTGTATAAAATACTGACAAGACTTCTTTAGGGAATAAAAGTAAAAGAAAAAGAAAAGTGATTCCTTTTTCAAATAGCTATGTTAAAAAAAAAAACAGTAATTGAAAAGCCTGAGCTCACAGATTATGTGTAGCTCTTTAGTTTATCCATCTTTAGATAAAATGTAAAGTGATATTTTGTCAACTTTTTCTTGATATCAACAAATGCAATTATGCATGGGTATATATGTAAAATGAAAGCCAAGTGCTTAGCACAGTGTGTGACAAATAATTCTCGCCCCTCCTTCCTTGCTGCTGCTACGGGTCCCAATGCCTTGCATAGAATGCCCTCTTGCTATGCTTATATGGTATTTCTAAGGGACAGAGGTGCTACACCAAGCAGATTAACCAGGATATGTTACCTGAACTTAGCAATGATCTGCAGCAGCCTCTGTGCCTGCTTGTTATAGTCAGCATTTCATCCTGATGATGGCCGTGGTTGATACAATAAGTTGTATAGCTATGCTACACAGAGATGTTGTGTAAATAAAACTATGAAATATGGATTTAGTGGTGGAACTGCACCACTTAGCCTTGGAATCAGTGAGCCAAGGGGCCAAGGGACTGGGGAGTGTTTCAGGCCAATGTAGTCTAAGTGGGAACTGAGTAGATGGTGCTTGTCATAGGGTTGAGAGAGAGAGGGAGAGAGAGAGACAGAGACAGAGAGAGAGAGAGATGGAGAGAGGGGAGAGAGAGAGAGAGAGAGTTGAAAGCTATGGAGACCTGATAGTGGGTCAGTTGGCAGAGTAGGATGTTGGGATGATGAAGCTGGAGGGAAAAGCAATAACAGGAATAGTGCAGAAAACAACGTACAGAGAAAGATAGCAAATTACTAAGGTAAAAAATAATTTTATAAAAAATTCAAAAAATATACAATCATAGATGTAAAGCAAAAACAGAAGGAATTAAGTCAATGTAAGCATAAAATTTTCATTTCATTATTGACAAGCTTTCTTAATTATGTCTGTTTTCTACTGTCATATAGTTTTCCTGGATGACCTCTATTATGTCAGAGACCTATTCTTCAAAACTAGTATCATAATATTCAATTCCACCCTCCTTCCATCCCCCCATTCACTTTCCTTAATCTGTGTTATGATTAGGATGTGAGGTGCCCTCCATAACTCATGCATGAGAAGATACAAGAAAGTTTAGAGGTGCAATAAGTGGGTTATGTGAGTCTTCACCTAACCAGTGAATACATCCTGTGGTAGGAATTAACTGAGTGATAACTCAAGGTAGGTAGGGTAGGCTGGAGGAGGTGGGTCATTGGAGGTGTGCCTTTGGGATGTATATGTATTTTTTTTGTACCAGTGTTTGAACCCAGGCACATTTAGCCACTGAGGGCATCCTTAGCCCTTTTTTAATTTTTTTATCTTTTTAAATTTGAGACAGAGTCTTATTAAGTTGCCTAGGACCTCACTAAATTTCTGAGGCTGATATTGACTTGTGATCCTCCTGCCTAGGTCTCCCAAGTTACTGGCATTAGAGGCATGCACCACCACACCCAACATGATGTGTACTTTTTCCCTAACAACTGGCCTGTATCTCTCTCTCTCACTTTTTCTCTCTCTCTCTCTCTCCTGGTGCTGTGTTCTGAGGTGGTTTCTTCCACCATACTTTCCTGCTATGATGCTCTGCCTCACCTGAGGTCCTAGGGAATGGAGCCGCTTCCTGGCTAAGTACTGAGACCTCTGAAACTGTGAGCACCAAATAAATTTTTTCTCCTTAAAATTATTCTTGTCAGGTCTTTGAAAAAGCTGAGTAAAACACCACATCAGCTACTTCTTTCTCAGCATTTTGCATTTTCATCTCTCTCTTATCATTCTGTAATCCTGTTTTGACTTTTGGTAATTTTTTTATTCTTTCCATTTCTTTATTCAAATAACCTACAATGAAAGAGGCATTTAATGTTCTCTTTTTTCTTTTCCTTAAAATTTTAAGTGAATTGTTTGATTTCATAAAAAAGAAAATGATTATTATAAATTTTATCTTTACCAAATAGAAGACTTACTCTGTGACCTGACCCCTTCCTTGCTGTGCTAAGACCACTCTCTCCTAATTTGCAGCTACCTAGAACCTTCTTTCACTCCTCCCTAGAATGAGCTCTTGCTAATTCAAGAACTGTCTATTCATAATTACCTCCTCTTTTAATACTTTCCCTCTTTTTCATTACTCCTAGTAGTTTCCCAGCTTAAATTTCACTAGGATAGGTGCCCCCTGGATAGACCAAGCAACAAATATTTATTGATCACTTGCAGCAGGTCTCCTCTTAGGCAAAGAGAATATGGCAGAGAATAAGAGTTTACAACACAGTGGGAAGGCAGACAATAAAGCAAGAGGTTAATTCCTGTTTCGTTACACAGTCAGAGTCCTAGGGAAACATACAGAAGGTCAGGGGAGGAGAAGGGCAGGTGGGTTTGTGCTTGCTGCTGCAGCTTGAAAATAGGCCTCTCTGGGAAAATAGTATTTGACCTGGAGATCTGAATAACTTGAAGGAATAAGCAACATGAAATTTGGTGAAGGGCATAACAGGCTGAGGGAATTTGAAGTCCAAAGGCCCTTAGGAGGAAATGGTGAGGAAATTCACGTAGTTGGCACTTGCTGAGCAAAGGCAAGTTTAGGACACAAAGTAAGACAGGCAAGTGGACACCAGGTGGGACTGATCTTTGGCCACTTTCTGATTGAGAAGCCACAGAGGCACTGAGCGGAGGTGTGACATGTTCTGAGTTACCATTAAGTCATGGCACTGTGAGAGCTAGGATGTGGGGCAAAGTGGTATCGAAAGGGACACCTGCACCTCTCTTCTACTATTCTGATGATTTTTTTTCTCTCAGACACCTTCTTCCTCTCTTTCACAAGAATTTATTAAAATGATGAATTATATATATATATATATATATATATATATTCATTGTTATGTTTATTCAGCTTCATTTTTGCTAACCATTGGACCTACAAGGTATAGGAACAAGTGTCCTTTGCTGACTGTTGACATTGTGGACAGTACCTTTTTTGTCAACAGGCAACAGGTTTTGAGTCTAGTTGAATGTCTGGACATATACTAGATGCTGAATAAATAATTGTTGAAAATATTCAACAACCTTCATATGCATCATCTCTGCCTTAGAAACGAGAAATTAAGTTTCTGTGAAGTTAAATAGTTTCCCCAAGTAAAGCAAGATAGTAGGAATCAAACTGAGTTTTTTTTAATTCCATACTTAAACACTTTTAATAAACACAGTACTGTGCTAAAATTTATATACTTTTCCCTAACAACATAAATCCACACGTGTTATGGATTCACTTACATATGAAAATGTAATGCCCTTTGATTTTCATTTTAACTGCAAAGATTTGTACTGTATGTAATACTTTAAGATTCTATTTCCCAATGTAATTCAGAGCTTTACTCCATTACATGGACTACATATATAAGAAGTACATTAAAAGAAAAAGCAATCTTCCTTCTTCCTTTAAGAATGATGGAATACATTTCAAAAAAACAATTGTAGTTTTTGTTTATGGCAGCATGCAGATCTCTGGGGACTTGAATCTTTACAATGTATCTTGGACTCAGGGAAGGTAGAACAGAATCACATTTCCAGGAGGTTACCTAATATTATAAAAGGCTCTTGCTAAATCTCAAGCGATCTGCAGTAACATTTTACTGTTCTGTTGCTATAGTTTTCCACATGTAAGTGTATACAAAGCAATTTGAAAGTCTTTAAAAGTGAACTTCAACTGACAATACATCATGTATACCTTTTCTGTAAAAGTGGGGAAAAATGAATTTTGCCAATAATCCTCAAAATTGTAACTAAGATTTTATTTTATCTAATTTGGAATGAAAAAATATTGGAAATGAAGCTACATTAATCTAAGGCATTTCTTGGCAGTAATTTTTAATGCAACACCTTTCAATAATAAGTTTACCTGTTTAAACAAGCAAAATGTTAATTAAGCAGACTTTTAAATGCAAACATGGGGAGGAAATATGATATCAGGAATTCTGAGAAATATATTCTTCAAATATAGATACTCAAAAAATTATTTAATCTGACCAAGAATATCTATGTGCTTATGTATATCACAAATGGCCTTTTAAAGAGAAGGATAGTCAGCAGGAATACTAGAAAGAAAAGGGTTTTAGTAACATCAAAGATTTTTTATTCAGAGTCTTGAAACCATCACAAATACTGGCTGACTTCAAACTAAGCATTAGTCTATGATATGATCTGCCTTGTGAACAATGAAATAGTGTGACTTTATCATGCTATTGGTCTGAGATGGAGCACGTTATTTGCTGGTCTGATACAAATTTGGGGGGTTGGATAATATGCAGAGCTGAAGGATTACTTATAATTTTTTCTATCTCCTGCTCAAGAACATATAAGAAATTGTAAATAAGATCCAGATAATGTAAATTCTTCTTTAGGATATCTCATTTTCTCCTCACAACACACAGCTTCTATAATATGCCAAGTAGATAATTCTGGCTATTAAAAAACCATTGATTGAACTAATTAACTAAGCCAAGAGTTTTTTTTTTCTTTTTCATTTTGTAAAAAGATAGCCAGATAGCTAATTGAATTTTAAATTAAATCTATATTTGCTCTGAACATACTTCTAAGTGTATTATAGAATTGATGAAGTAGGCATTTCATAATTTCAAAGTTTATCTCTTCACTACAAAAAATAGAACAAATGAAAGCATACAGTAAGGAATCATGTAGAAACACATTGTTCAAAGAAATTTTTTGAAAAACAGCTTCTGCCTTAAAGAGATTTTTCAAGTTGTTTGTAAAGTTTTCCCCAATTAAATATTCTATCAGGGCTGTAGGCAATACAGCATTTTTATTGTTTCTGATACCCAGGCTCTTATATGGCCTTCTGTCAATGTTCTATTTATTTTTACTGTATGTAGTGCTAGTTAGGTAGAAAATCTATTTTACAAAAAGTACTTGTTCTACCTTCGAGAGCTTCAGAGAAAGCAGCAAAGGGTTGGGATGCTGTATAGCATATTGTGTATGGCAGGATCCAGCAAGTAAGATTTTGTAAGTCTACATATGGTGCAAGTCTTGTTTTAATTCAGCCCTTGGGACTTCAATCTAATAATGCTGGCAAAATACACTGTTCTAAGTTCAGTGATTATAAAGTCTGAGGATAACACACTTCCCAGCTTTCCAGGTTATAGGCAACTTAATTTTTTTCTGTATTTTATACATATGTTTGTTAAAATATATGGATACAGAATTTGTGACATTGCTTTATGCTTAAGCCAGAACTGTAATGGTGGTAAGTAAATGTCCATTTACTTTTAGTGATAGTCATTACATCTTTGCTACGCTGATGCACTTTTCCTTTGCTGAGAATTCATCTAAAGACACATGACATCTCTTCTTCTGTTAGGTGTTTGAACTTTTTCAAACTCAGGTACACGCTATTTTGTAACTCAGATGCTTCCTATACACAGTGAAATATGGAATGTCCAAACATTTTGTAATCTCCCATCAGAATTGTTGCTTTCTCTGGATCTATTTCAGGGTTTTTTGGCCCAAACATGGAAAGGTGTCTGCTGATTTTACAAGCCAAGTCTGACATATGTTTTTTTTTTTTTTTTTTCAGAAATCTTGAATGGAGTAAAGACAATTGTTCATATATGGGTCAAAGAAATACTCAGGGAAGAGCAAGTGTGTTCTCTATCTGAATTATATTTGCTGTTCTAGCCTCTATATCAACAATTTATTTTTTCTAAAATAGGGAATTAATTATTACTCTAAGAACATCACATATTTGTTTTTCACTCTTATCTTGAATAATTGGGAACAGATGAGCAGTCTAGCTCCCATTTAAATACAAACTGTATACAAATCCTATTTTTTCACTTTTATTTTCAGTGCTATGTAATCAAAAGGAAGCAACAGGAAAACAACTATAAATGGCTTTGTGGTATATTTTTCACAATGTGTTTAGCTTGCTTATCTCTGAACTTGAAACAGATAAATAATCAGCCAAAATTGTGTTTCTCAGATGCATCACTTTTAATTAAAAGCCTAAGGAAACTAGATGAAAGAAAGATTATCTTATTCATAATACATTTAGCTTCTCATTCCCAATCTAATAGTAACAAAAATTTAATTCAAATATATTGTAATTTTATTACAGGCTTACCAGAAGTCATTCACACAACTATCGAGATAGATCAAATAATGTACTTATACAAAGCCATATCTGTAGACTGATTAATGTCAAATTCAATAATCTTTATCTTACTAACAGTTATAGTCTAAAACACTTTATGGAGGCACCTCCACTAATGTTAGTAATGAGTTTTTAAAATCAGAAGTTGTATTGAAAATAATTACTGCAGTTCATTACATATTATTTCAATGGAAGCAGTTATAATGTATTGCACATCAATCTCCACTTCTGCCAGTTTTCTAAAATTACTATATGTACGTAGCAATATACCATGTTGGGATGTGATATGTTTTATAACATTTGTTTCTTATTAACAAAAGAATGATGTGAATTGTTTTAAAAAAGCAGTAAATGCAGTACACCATAGTATTCTCACTCCTTACTATAAACAATTATTTATGATATCACATATCAAGACACACTGTGGTAAATATTTTTAGAAAAAAATGAAATTACACAAAATTAGAACTAGCAACAACAATATAAAACTGAGGTGATTATTCTGGTTATATCTAATTACCTAATGAGCAACTTCAAACATTAATAATATCACTTATTAACCTCTTGGTTGACTGGATTCAGTGGGTAATTCTAGCATAGGGTTTCTCATGTTACAATTGTTAGAAAGAAGCTGGCATTATAGTTAACTAAAGGTGCAATTGAATTGGACATCTAGGATTGCTTATGAACGTAGCTGGCAGTTGGTACTGGCACTTGGCCAGGATCTAGGGCTGTCTGCTAAAGTATCAATATATGATTTCTCCATGGATTTATCCTGGAATGGTGGGTAATCTCAGATATCAAACATTCAAGAGCAGGCATTCCAAGAGTGCCAAGTGGAAGTTGCAAAACTTCTTATAACTTAGCTTCAAAAATCTCAGAATATTATTTCTTCTGCATTCACATAGTAACAGTGAATTACTAAAACTGGCTCAGTCAAGAAGAAGGGGATTAGATCCTGCCTCTTGGTTTTAGCTGGAGCATGCACACACAGAAAGTGAAATAATTTAATTCACGGTGACCATGTCTGAAAAATCTGTACCCAGAAGTTGGCAAACACAGTTTCCCAGCATAATCCATCTTGCTACATGAATTTCGAAGTACAGCATTATTGTAACAGTACCAAATTCCTTCATTTACATATAGTCTAAGACTTTTCACTCTAGATGGGCAGAGAGAGTTAACAGCAGCAGAGAACACATGTCCCACAAAGTCTATTTTACTATCTGACAAAGTTTGCTGAACCGTTTTTCAAGAGTAGTTTCCTGGAATGAAATTTAACTAGTTGAGGTGGACAATGAAATAATGTGGCAAAGTGAAGTGGAACCGTAATTGTCATTGAGTATGCAAAGATGATGGTGTGGATGAGTGAGGCGAAAGAGGAACAAATGTAAGTAAACCATTAAACTCAGATGAAGTTACTGAGTATTCGAATTTTGCAGTTGCTGTTGACATTAGCAGAAAAGAAAGTCTTGATACAATTTTAGGAGATTTAGCAATCCTATGAATTTTAAAATCAATGCAAAATGTAGCTTTGCTCATGCTCCTGTGTTCTTTTGCATATTGTTTATTTGTTTTTGAGGTGTCTGTGTGTGTGTGTGTGTGTGTGTGTGTGTGTGTGCTCAGAATTCTTCCAATGGTGTTAACAAGAAACAGTAGACAATTTTTTTTTTTTAAAGAGAGAGAGAGAGGAAAAAAGAGAGAAGCAATTTTTATTTAGTTTTTCATGTGGCTTTCGTTGCTCTGAGATTATGTGGTTCTGGGGTTTGAACTCTTGTACCCGTGCATGCAGGGCAAGTGCTCTAACCAGAGTCACCGCTCCAGCTCCTAAAGGGAGACAATTTTAAAAGACTACGTATCATTGGTTCAAGGACTATGCTTATAGTTGCACAAACCAAACATGGTTAAGTTGGTGGTGTCTGGTGTTTTGACTATCTCTCTTTCATTTGTTCATCAGACTGGCTTTGCAGTTTCTGAGTGAAATCTAAAAACTCTTCAGCATTGTTTTCTTTGATCTCTTCAAAACCTGTTGCCATTGCAAAAGCAGCAAGTTTCCCCTTGGCTCTGGCCACCTTTACAAAGATTTTGAAATTGGTCACAAATTGCACAAATTTGTTTCTTCTATATACCTCTCATCATTGTAGAGAAACTGGCATGTCTTGTCAATGAACTCTAAAGCTTTTGTTTTAATGTGAAAATTGTTTCCAAAGATCTGTCACTGATACTTTTTAGCATTGAGACCATAACCCACATATTGTTCATCTAGGCAAATGAGCATAATAAGCCACAGAGGAAGCAGTACATTACCAATGCATGGGTTGCATGTGCAAGGTCCTGTTTGGAAGGAAAAAAAGAACACCTAAATTTTGTCACTACATGTTACAACACTAAGTGGATGTACAGAAATGCCAATACTGAATAAAATCTTCTTTGTGAGATATATTCATCTTCATAAACGACAGCAATTAGAATTACATGTAGTACACAAAACCCTTCTCATCACTAGTGTTGATGCTGAAATTCCAGAAAGCTGATAATTCCCTTCTGACATTTCTTGAGGGCATGGGGTCTTATCAGGTGACCATTAGAATGGGTTTGAGCTTCATCTCCACTCATGAAGTCAACTTCCGGAGGCTTTGGTAACAGGTATTTTCTTCCTCTCTCTTTCTTTTTTTTTTTTTTCCTTAATTGGAATGAGAATGTGTTCCCTTGTCAGTCCGGCCGCATTTTCCCACTTTTTGACATTATGGAGTATGGCTTGAATATACAGTAAAATCCAGGACTTGATTCTTCATTAATTGACCCTTCACGTTCAGCCTCTCAAACATTGTGTTTAGTTTTTCCACAATCAACAGAGTATGGTAAGAGATGTCATGCACACTTTGGCTTAACATCCACTTCCCCATGTTCATCCTAAGTTCTCAACCATGGAACCATGTATTTTCCTTTTCCTCCTACAGATATTGCTACCAAAGTAACTTCTACTTTCTGTTGATCTTTGTCACTCCCTATTATCACAGTACACAACACGGTGATTAAAGAGCAGTGTGCACATGGTATATTTGGAGGGCTCTCCATTGTCAACCCATTATTCATTTCATTTTCTCTTCCATTGTACACACTCTTGTCTTACAGCTTACTAACTTTTCTATGTTTTTCTTCAAAACTTTTTCAAATATTTGGAGAGGATTTGTAACACAAGGTAAAAATCAAGGGCTAAATATAAGTGGACATTGTAGAAAAAAGTACAGGGTACTGTATTATGAAGAAAGAATAATTTTAGTAGATGTGATCCTGGAACAACATCTCCTTTGGCACCAGCAACACTTGATATTCACTTTCCCTTTATTGGCACTCCAAATATCCTTTACAACATCTGCATTTTAATTAGCAATTTCAAAGGTATATTTGAATATAACATAAGACTTTCCACATAATTTTGTAAAAATCTTTATATAAGTTTTGAATTTTATACAATATGTGGGATATAGATACTTACACATACATACATATATATACATACATATATATATTTGCACACATACAGAGATGCAAAGATACATGTATATATATGCTTATAAAACTCAATGTTTGATATATTTGTATATATAAACTTCAAACTTGAAATTTATGTGCATATGTGTGCATATATGTACACATATATACATACAAACTTAGAAAAAATGGATACATTTTTCTTTACCACACATCAGTAGAAAGATGTATTACTAATAGGTGGTAATAGTATAAACTGTGTGCTATTCTATTAGCAAAGTGCTTTTTGGAAAGAGTATTAACAAGATAACAAGATTTAGATAGTTCTCATTAACAGAGAAGTGTTTATAAAAATAAATAATTTATGGAATTATTTACAACCTTCTTTATTCTCTTTATTTTAAATACATAGCACTTACTTCACTCAACAGAACAATCTTCACAAGAGATACATAGGCTTTGTTATACAAAGAATAGAAAGTATATACAAAAATGTGCTTCACTATGTAGGTAATATCACAAAGTCAAGAAAATGAGAATTTTAATGAAAGCTAAAGTAAACACCACATGCCGTCCAGCCAGATTTTATTTTCCTCTTTCATGCGACAGAACCAGAGCCAGTAAGTGGACTAGACTCCCTGCCCCAGACTCCTTGAGGAACATGTGGCCATAGAAATTGGGCCTTCTAATGAGGCCACATGTGCTTCTTCCCTTGACTTCCCCCTTGGCTGACTGGAGGTGGCAGATGATAATGTCCTAGGAAAAGGCAGAGTTCCAAATTTCTTGTATCACCACATGAAAGAGAGCAGCCTGGAATGCCTATTCTGGATAATTATGTGAACAATAAATAAATCCCTGCTGTGTTTATGTCATTAAACATTTTGAGGACTGGTTATTACTGCAGTTTAGCCTTTCTTTACTATACCAAAACATTTCATATATTGAATTTTTTGTGCAAAAACTTCAAAGACTTACAAATGCTTTGGTACTATTTTATTCAGCAAGTAGAAATTAATAAATCCAGTAATTTAAAGAATTAAGAATATAGAATTTTAATTTTGTTTATAATCTTTGAAAATACTAATTGCTTTTTAATTTTTATTTTGGCCTTTTACCTGAGAATCTTAAACATATGATATGGTGGCTAGATTTTCTGTCATTATTTTTAAGTTTATTTTATACTTGTTTTGTGTGTACTGAGCTCCACAAACTATAAAACTTTTCAGGACCACATCATATATGCTATATAAATGGCCCATTCCACCTGGTATATTCTGGGCATATGGTAGGTTCATAACAGATGCCAGTGAAATGGAGTAAAGAACTTTTTTCTTATCTACCTTTTCCCCCTTCATATTTAAAGTTTTGTCATTAGGTTATTCTATGGAAAAAATAATCATAGTCACTAGAAGCATTAAAGCATAACTGCATGATTTCTACATGGAAATGAAGATACTAATAATTCATTGGAAGGGATATGAGCCGTGTTACTTTATTAGACTGTGAACATGTATGGATATGTAACAAAAAATTCCATCCTTACGTATAATTACAATGCACCAATTAAAAATGTGGGTGGAGCTGGAGCAGTGGCTCAACATTGGAGCACTTGCCCGGCTTTTGTGAAGACCATGGGTTTGAGCCCCAGACCCACATGCACAACTAAGTGTTGGAGCAGCAAAAGCCAGATGAAAAATAAATAAATAATATTGAGTCTCTCTTTCCTCTCTCTTTCTCACTTTCACTCATTCTCTCTTTTTAAAAAATGTGGAGGAACAAAAACCTATCTTTTTGGGAGTAACTTTGAAATAGTCAAGATTTTTTTTTCTGTTAGTTCAGCAACAGGTTAAAAAGTGCTATTGTGATTCTCAATCATCACACCTTTTTATTTTAAATTACTTTATAATGGCTCATTACCATAGAATTGGAACAAAATAAATTATGAACAATATTATATTATGCAGTAAATTATGAAATTCTCTTATTCACAGCACAATATTTCTAAAACAATCTACTTTGAGAATAACAGTTCCAAAAAATTGAAGCGGTATCAAATAATCTCTATGTAGACAACAGTTTTCATTCTAAACATAAATACCATAAATAGGCAAGCACAACCTTTCAATTCTTATATGATGAAATAAACATGTATTTGCAAGTAACTCTGTTTAACTTGGAAATAGATTTTATCAGCCATTGAAAGTGCAGTGAAGAATTTTAATACTATTCTTATTTTATTTTTGTAAAGTACTTTTCTACTAGTAATAATTACCTAGACAGAAGAGGATCCATATTTATTATCACTTTTTATGGGGTTAAATCACTAATTAAATCAACATATTTGAAAAAAAAAAACAAAATAATGCGGATTTTTCCCAATGTAGTGATTTCATTAGTGGTTTACATCATATTTTTGTTTCTTGTTTTAAAGCTACAATTAGAAACATGCTCAGATGATCAAACACTGCCAAGCATATTGTGTAACTATAAATAAACAAAAACATAATTCTTCCTTCTCTCCATGTGTCAGCACATAGTGCATTAGATTATTAATATTCATGGCTTACATGAGCATAGTGGTGCAGGGTGAACCTGCTATTTTGCTGAGTCATTTTCAATGTCAGTTTTGGCAACCAATTGAATTGAATGGCAGTACATGCATAGTGACGTCTTTACAACAAACCAACGGAATTTTTGTAAAAAACAGACAAGAAGCAGCTAGACAGTTTGCCAAACCTTCAGATGCCAAGAATTCTTTTCAGCAACCTATCTCCTTCTTTTACTAGAAAAAATATCCAGGCGTACAGATATCAGTCTTTCTGAAGTACTTTTCAGCATCCGTAGTTATGTTAGCAATTCTTGTTAAAGTAAATGGAAAATCTATTACAGTTCCTAGGAACGATCATAGACCATCCCTGAATCTCTCAGGACAATTAAAGCCAATAATTTCACAGTAATGTGTTGCACTTTCTTTGGGGAAATGTGTGCGGAATTAGAGGTTATGATTTCTTATTCACATAGTAAGTGATACAAAGCAATCTCTAGATTGCCATAGAACAAAAAAATATTGTGTTCTTGTGAATGACCCTACCTACCCAACTTTCATCCTTCCTGCTTCTCCACATAACTGATGAATAATATTTTACACTTTCAAATAATATGCTATTCATACTGCTTCATCTCATTTATATTCTGTTGCTACTCTATTTCTATAACCACATGAAAACATTCTAGTACCTGGTTGGTTCCCATTGTCCTACGTTTAGGGTTTATCTTGTGCAAATTATTTATAGAGAAGTTAGCATCTCCCCCAGGTTTACCCAACATAACTAATCAATATGACTGGGGTGGTTAACTTTATATCTCAAATTTACTCAGTAAAAAAATATATTTTATACATTTTTTACTCACAAGGAGAGCAAAGGAATATACTGACTAGTTTTTCTTTTCATTTACTCTAAGTACTAGTCTAATATAAAGACAGACTAGCACTTCTTTATATTATGTTTGAGATATTGCCTTATATTTTCTTACTAAAATACCAGGAGTTATTTATGTTATAAATTAGTTTTGGAAAAGATCATTGTTGTTCTCAAAAGGGTACATAGAGCCTTTATAGCCTTTATGAAATTTAAGATGCGAAAACTCACTCCCCAAGAGATTAGAGACACTCCATTGACACTCTCACACTGATGGCCTAAAATAGGGCAAAAAAACTCTCTTCAAAGGATTGGATCTCTTCTATATTGAATGTGTTTCAGTCTTCCAAAATTATTCTAATGTTTTTAACTATAAAAGCTTGTGACCAAATCTTAGTATGACTAAGATTGAGAAAATGT
>PVKS010019010.1:0-39139 GCA_004027875.1 Aplodontia rufa
TCCACAAATGCTCATATATCAAATTGTCTATTAATGTTATACTAATACATTTTTCAAAATCATCCGTGCAATGTAGCTTCCTGATTTCTTGTTGGTACTCCAGAATGATTTAGCTATTAGAGTAAATTACGGATGATTTATTTTCTACACAAAACCAGAGCTATCCATTTTAGGGGTAAAGCATATTAAAATCACTATATTTTTAGTGAAATATTTTTAAAACTAGGACACGTTTGTCTTATCTGACAAATTTAGAATTATGTAAGATAATAAATAAGAAGCTTTGATACTATAGTGGATTTAACACATCAATAAACACTATTATTCTAATTAATGTTTAATTAAAATGGCATACATTTAAATATGTAAATAATCTGTCTACTAAGGAATGATAAGATTAATTTATACCTCAGCTCAAAATATATTTAAAGAGGGCTGGAGTGGTAGCTCAGCAGTTGCGGTGCTTGCCTGGCATGTGCGAGGACATGTATTCAAACCCCAGCACCACGTACACAAAGAAGTATCTGAGGAATGAAAGTCAAATGAAAAAGTAAATAAAGATTGCTTCTCTCTTTCTCTCTGGTCCCCTCTTTCTTAAAATTAAAAAAAAAAACAATATTTAAAAGAGGCAAGTTAGAGTGATTCAAGCCAGGCTCAAAATTATTTACCTAGTGCCACTATTTTTTAGCCATGTGACCTGTTCAGGGAACTTTCAGTCTGCACCTTACTTTCCAAATCTATAAAATATGGATTATAGGTTGTTTTGAGAATTGGATGTGTTAATGTGTATAAAACAGTGTGCTAGGAGGTTTAACAGGAATTGTTTTGACTGATATGAAACAAAAAGAACCTATAAATTGTTTATATAGACACTGTTATAGTAACACAAAATCATATGCTAGTATCAAATTATATGAGCATATTTTGGGTGCCCAGTATACATAAGCTCAAGGTACAAAACCTAGGGAATTCTACTACTAGTATATGTAGATTTCATTTCTTTTCCTGAAGTGTTACTTTACAAAAACAGCAAAGAAAGTATTCTGTAAAATAAATTACTAACTACCTATTAGTATAGGGGGCATTACTTTGGTTGTCTTAATGATTCTGGATCACACTCTACTCCTTTGCAAATAGGGATATAATGCAATCTGGTTACAGGGAGGATTAAGTGACACGATGCATTTAAAGTTATACAATACATTTAAAGACCTGTCTACATAGGTTGGTATATGTAAAGTTTCTTATTTATTTATTTACTTTTGGTATCCAGGATTGAACCCAGAGGATCTTAACCACTAAGTTTCATCTTGAAGCCCTTTTCTGTGTTTTATTTTGAGACATGGCCTTGCTAAGTTGCTGAGGCTGGTTTAAATTTATCATCCTCCTGCCTCAGCCTCTCGAGCCACTGGGTTTACAGGCATGCATCACCACATCAGCTTAAGCTTTCAAAATAAAACCCACTGTTATTCCCAGAACAGTTCCATAATGTGCCACTTTCCTAAAAATGATATAAAACTTTCACAGGGAATGAAAATATACATCTTTCTCTAGAACTCAGAATGCTGTCTCATTAAGTAAAAATACTAATAGCCTGGTTTTTGCTCTCAAACTCTAATGGTATAAACTTTTCCCTTGTGACAACTGAGGATGTTCATTCAAATGACATGAATTATCCAGTAGCACACTGTGTTAGTTTGCCTAGAATATCTGAAAAAGGCAAAATAATTGATACCAACGGCATGATGAATATTTCCCTAACATGTTTATTAAGAAACTACTTATATACATTTTTAGCTACTCACACCACATGTGTGTGTGTGTTCATTCTTACAATATTTAAATGATGGAAAACAATATGGAGTTAAAATGGTTAATATGCAAAGTAAAATGTGCATTGTTTCTCATAGTTTAGATAAATCTGAAGACTATATACATAATTATATATATTTCTTATTATTTAAATAGTCAGTATTAGAATAATACTGTGATAAAACATGCTTAACAACACTCCTCATTCTCAAAATAAAGCTAGGTTAAGAGAAAAAAACATTTTTTGTACCAAGGATTGAAACAAGTGGCCCTTACCTACTAAGCCACATCCTGAGTCCTTTTTATATTTTATTTTGTGACAGGGTCTCACTAAGTTGCTTAGGGTCTAAGTTGCCGATTCAGGCTTTGAACATGCAATCCTCCTGCCTCAGCTTCCTGAGCCAGTAGGATTACAGACATCTGCTACTGTGTCAGGTAAAAGAAAAATTTTAATTAAGCATATTAACTAATATGCATATGGCATTGAACATCATATAGATATCTGATTATTTTTATTTCAATTTTACTTGTATTTTATATACGTTACTCTTCATTGTTCCAGAAAAATCTCCATTATAAAATGAAAGAAAAGCAAATTTGTCACTCTTTTACTCAGTAATGAAGAAGTGTAGTATGTAAAAATATTTATCACTAAATTATTTGTACATTATTCTTCTGATTCATAGCTTTTTTCTATAATTGGCAATCAGAATCATGAAAATAATTGTGCTTCACAAATGGTCAAAGCACAAGGAATTATTCATCCTCCCACTTTGTAAATAATGCCAACCTTTGTAATACATAATATAAACTTTAGTGCGTCAAGCTATACTATAATATTCAACATGTTGAAAAGATGAGCTATTTTTTTAAAACTGATGGATTTGAGACTGTAGTGAAAATAATGACTGCTTATTTATATCATATTAAAATCTTTCCTGTTGTAACTCTCCAAAAATACAGTTTCTGTTATCAAAAGACACTGATAATACCCATTTCACCACTACATTCTTGCAAGGTTTTCTGGCTCACTTAGTCTTTTCATAAGGTTCATTTTGTAAAGACTAAACCAGTAAACAAACTGGTTTATTTTACTAATAGTAAACTGGTGAAATTGTGGAAGACAGAACCAAGAGGAAAGGTTAATATATAGTATTCTATATAAGTAAATTAGTTATTAAATCTTGTGCTTCTTTAAGAAGAAGATATTTGAAAAAACATGGCAGCTATATGCAGCAGAAACCTCACAATTTCAACCAAATTTTCTTCTTTAAAAAGATAATAGGAAAGCATAATAAATTACTATAAGAGGCTTAGAGTAAATAAGATAATAACATTTTAAACATAAAAGAAGAAAGATTCTAAAAAAGTTTCCTCAAAAGAATCTAGGGGAAAATGTTTCCACATTCAGTCCATTTTGCTCCAATAATAAATTATTCAGAGATATTTCTGTATGTTTATACAGTTACTTCATATTTTCTTTGGGTATATCAAGAACTACAGCATAAACACAGAATGAACATAACATGTGTTATTCTCTTTAGATATAAAATGAGGAGTGACATCACTTGGTAGGTAGTAGAAAAGGAAGCATAACTACTTACCCCAAAGTCTGAGATTTGGAACTAATCAGTGAAATTATACCTATAACAAAAGGATGTAATAAGAGCAAACTCAAAGTACCCTTCACAAAATCCAGGTGGTATTTCAAGAAGCAAATGAAGTATAACTTCTTAAGAAGTGCCATCACAAGGGAATCACACAGGAATTCTTGTGACAATCTTAAATTTTCCTGATAATGGAAATCTGAATCTCCAGGAGAAAACCAACCACATCTTTATCAAGGACCTGAAAAGTCGCTGAGGCCAACTGAAATGCAGATTGAGAAAGCTTCTCTCTGTTACAATTGCCCAATGAGACACTAGTCAGAGTGACTTTCCTGTGTGGAACAGTCCACATTTCTCATTTCCTCCTTGCATTAAATTCTTCTCTGGGTCATTAAATAATCTTACAAATGTGTAAAAATCTATAATAAAGAGAAAAAAAATACCCAGGATTCTCTATATTCAGTAAAGGACGCTAACAAAACCAACTTCAAAAGTTTTAGAACAAGTTACCTAGATTATCTCTTATTTTCAAACCATAAGTATAAATATATGAAAATTGAATGTAACTGCAGAAATAGAAAAACAAATACACTAGAAAAAGATAAGTCTTACAATCAAAAGAAAGGCAAGTCTAAGTTTTATTTAAACAGAAATGCAGAATATTTTAAATAAAAAAAAATACAGAAAAAATTTTAAGAAGGAAACGGGAACATGCCAATGCCCATCTAGGAAAGACCAGGGAAGTGCATCTAGTAATACAAAATTTGGAGTGTTTACATGATGAAGGAGGAGATACAGCACATGAAAAACTATTGAATAAGAACATTTTAAAAAATCTTAATTGGATTTGAATATTTGTTAGGTAATTTAGAAGAGGATTTTGGGAAGCAGGGATTTGGTCTTGAGTGGTCTGAGAAAATGGACACAATTGGGTGATTAGATATCTAATTATCTAGAAGGGAGGAAAAATGACTTGTGCTACACTCTGTAAAGTAATTACAGTCACTCACATTTACTGTCAGAAGGCAAGTATTTGTTGTTTTTTTGTGGTATGAACAGTGTTCTAATTTTTTCCGTGTATAGCTACATTGAGTCTTCTTGTCTTTACACACTCCATCATGGGACAGAATGACCTTGTCTGATTTCAGTATTCTGTGAAACCATAGATATTTCAGCAGAGAAATAGCACAGAGCTGCTAGTCAGGGAAACTCCCAGGAGAAAGCTCTCAGGGGTACTATTCTCATTTTTAAGATGTACTTCACGAATAAGAAACTACAGTGAAAAGAGCAAAAAGATTAAAACAATGAGAATGAATTATTACCATTGAAGATTCAAGAACAGAGATTTATCTTCTAGTAAATACAAACAGAATATATACAATTATCAAAGTTAGAATAAGGTAAAAATTATGGTCATGAACAATAAGCAAATCAGATTTAAAAAAAACAGTTACTCTTAGAAACAATCATTTGAACGATACAAAAAATTTTATTCCAATAGACATTGGAATTTAAAAAATAAAGAGTACATTGAATAAGTAAATTTGCATCAACAAAGTAAGAAAACTGAATGATCTTCGTTGTCTTATTGGCAAACTGTGAGAAAAAAATAGTCACTGTAGTTTAAGAACATATTCAAAATATAGTGAAAAAGTTTTGAAAATTCAAGTATATAGTTAGAATATTTGAAATATATAATTAAATAGTGTGCACTTATAGCCAGAATAATGGGATAAAATTAAAAGATTGATCACCAAACTGGGAAGATGCATGTATTTAACGTATAACAGCATTTTACTAAATGGAAAGAAATTGTGTAACAACGATAATTTCAAAATCAGTTAAATATATGGGAAAATTACAATATGTGTGACTACTATATATACTGTAAAATTCAGGTTAATACGTTAATTTTTTAATTTTTTAAAAAATAAGTTAATACTGGCAAATGTGGGTTTGCTGGTGCTATACAGACTCTTTTAATTGCTTAAAAATATGTATAAAATTTTTCTACATATAGCATTTCAAGAAGCATAGTCAAAAAATGTTTTAGAATAAACTACCATGTTTAAAAGTATTAAAATACTTTTAATATATAATATAATAGCAAAATATTAATATCCATTACTTAGGTTATTCTTAAAGTATCTCATACCAACTTCCAATTTTTAATATCCATTCTAAGGAAGTAAACAGGTGTGTGCACAGAAACATATATAGAAAGATATTGAAAGTAGAACTATTTACAATAGGCAAGCATTATAAATTACTGAAATTTCCAAAGGTAGGTGATTATGAAAATCAACACATTAGCCTGACAGAGTAACATAAAATTGAGTTTTCTAAAATTATAATTTAATTAGATATACTGTCTTTATTTATGATTATTTTTAGAAATGAAGTATGAATTAATGTAATCTTAATGTGTAAAAAATACACAAAATATTTAAAATGCAAATACATTTACCAAGTCATGGGAAAATACTGCATGAAATACAAAATAAAATGATTTTGGTATTTTTGTTGTAGCAAAATTTTAAATAATTTTAATTTCTTCTCAGGTTTATTACTTGTAATTTCTGCATCTTTAAGATTTGAATTACAGGGCTGGAGTGGTTGCTCAGTGGTTACAGCACTTGCCTGGCATGCACAAGGATACAGGTTGGGACCCCAGCACCACGTACACAATGAAGTGTCAATGCAACGAAGGCCACATGAAAAACTAAATAAAACTGAGGCTCTCTTTCTCTCTCTTTCCCTGTCCCTCTCTCTTAAAATAAAATAAAAAAAGATTTGAATTATACATAATTTTTTTGTAATTAAAATACGTAATTTTTGAAATTAATTTTTTTGGAATCAGTTTGAAGACGTAAATTGTGGATTCTCTCTTAATACTAAAGGTACTACAAATTATCTTTTTCCCCACATTTTATGTAGAATTATGGTGAATTTAATGTATAACACACTTTTAATAGCTAATATCATAATCAATAATATTTAACTTACCTTGTTACCCATTTTCCATTTGAGAAGAAATACATATAAGTAGTATCAATTGTTCTGTAAAGACTTGTCAAATAGGGGCTGGAGTGGTGGCTCAGCGGTTTCGGCGCTTGTCTGGCAAGCACAAGAACCCAGGTGTGCACCATGTACACAACCGAGTGTTGGAGCAACTAAGGCCATGTGAAAAACTAAATAAAGTTGTTTCTCTCTTTCTCTGTCTCTCTCACTGTCCCTCCCTCTTTATTAAAAAAAAAACTTGCCAAATAATTATACCAAATAAAAAACAACAATGTTGTTGTTTTTTTTAACTATGATACCAAATCCTCATTACTACATAAATAATTTTAAATTACTGGTGTGAATAAACATTTTGCCTCCTGGTAGCTACTTGCAGCAGTTATCCCAGCAATCTCTACAACTCGACAACATGCAAATCTAAATGTAGAGTATTTTTTTGCACTTGCTTGGGTAGTTGTTGTTGGTTGACTTTTAGTTGTGTTTTGTCCTTTGTATGCCGTTTCTTCAGTTCCTACATTGGTTTCTTACTCATCTGCAAGACTGGGGTAAAGAAAACATCTTAGTATAGATGGTGGAATCAGCCCGTTCCTTTCCCTTGTGCTCCCTCCTGTGCCACTTGAAGGGAGGGGACAGATGGCTTTTGTTTAGCTTGGCTGGACATTTATTTCTCATCTCTTTGCTCTACTACACATTTCTAAAGAGACCACTTGGTATCTAAAATACAATTAAGCCTATCTTTGTCTGATGTAATCTTTCCCTTCCCTGTCTATTTTGTATCTTAGCTTCTGCTGAGAAGTTTATTAACTTCCTGCTGTAAATCTTCTGAAGGCTGAATGGAGATAATCTAAAATCCTCTTATATGGTCATACAACGAGAAAAGAGAACAGAATTGTCTATCTATAGCAGCTCTGTGGATTTTTCACATACTCTTTTTCTCCACTGCAGTCTTCAAACACTGAATTTTCTAGATGGATTTTGGAGCTTTTTAAAAAAAAATCAGTATCAAATTGTGCATAGAATTTTAAAATAGAGCTTAAAAACATATAGCCCATATTTTCCAAGTTAGAGTCACCAAATTTCCATTTGGTGCATTTTTCTGTCTTAATCACTCATTATCAAACCATCATATTGTACAGAAATCTGCAACCCAGTACATACAAGAGCACCTGACTCACAATATAGACTTAATTTCTAATCCTGACTTTGCTATGGATTGTTGAAAATCTTGAGACTATATCATGGTGCTATTTGTTTACTCGTGTCATATGCAAAACGAGGCTGATGACACATACCTTAAGGAATGAGTAATATGTCAGCTGTGATTCATTGGTTCTTTCTCCTCTTCCTGTTTTGTTTCTGATGTGTTCTAGTTCCTTCATCCTTTCTTAGAGAAACAAAGACCACTTCTAGGAAATGACATATTTGCAGAGGAGAAATAAGATGAGGAGTTGCAATGTAACGTTGAGCTACTTCTTGAAAGATGATCAAGAATTTTCAGAGCAAAAAAATAGGATAATCCAGATAGTAGAGAAAATGTTCAATGTTATATGTATAAGAAAGGGCATGGTAGGTGGGGAACAGAGAGAAATTCAATGCAGCAATGGCTCAGGTATAGCTTAAGAAAATCTGATGATAAATGCACAAAGGTAGATGTGAACAATTCTGTGATAGACTAACAGAATGATAATGTGAATTTTATACTCCAGACATTCTTACATCCTGAGATTATCAGAATTTTTTTAAGAATCTAATTCTGGTTTCAAAATGTGAAACAAACTTAAATCTCCAGCATGGGATTCAAAAGAAAGTTGGTATTATATTTCCATAAAATAATGAGGTCCAGAACAGAGACATAAAATTGGCAACTGAGAGGATAAGATCGATTACATAATGTTTTTTTTTTATCTTATGTGATGTGATTTTTTGATCAACTCTATATGAAAAGGAAGTGGTAAGAATACATTAAGAACAGATACCTTGCAATTTGCTGTTTTAAGAGACAGGGTGATAATAGTGATAAAAATCAAGAACAGAAGTAGATTATCTAGCATAATCAATTTCTTTATGATTTGTTGGATCATGTTGCGTTAGAGGATTTAAGCGAGATTTCCAGTTGGGGTGAGAAGCTATGATAGCAATTGAGGTGTTGATGTAATAGTGTAACTGAGATGGTACATTAAAGAATGTCTTGAGAGTAATTAATGAAAAGCCAAAGAAAGGACTCTCAAGGAATACTACCAATTAAGGGTAAACAGAATGAGGGAATATGGAAATATATATATATATATAAATGTGAATAATTGACGTTCTGAAAGGAAGGAAGAGATTCATTAAAATCTTTGAAACCCAAAGAGAAAACTTTATTAAAAATTAACTGTGATCAACAGTATCACAAAGATGTTCATAGAGTATGAAATGAGCAATGAATCAGTTATGTATTTTTCCCTAACTTCAACAAAGATTACTGATCTCACGTACTAGCTGAAGTACCAATGATGGAGTATACCAGTGATAAAAAACGGTGTCCTGGACAGATGTGGTGGCACACACTTGTAAGCCCAGCTACTTGGGAGGCTGAGGCAGAGGGATCACAAGTTCAAAGCTAGTCTCAGCAACTAGGTGAGCCCCTAACCAACTTAGCAAGACCCTGTCTCAAAAAAAATAAATTAGAAATGGAGTCAGGTACTATTCAGTGTTTAAGCACCTCTGGGTTCAATCCATAGGACCAAAAACAAACAAACAAAAAACAGTGTATTTGGTCCCATTAAATTCTAATTTTAACAATAAGAAAATAAAGAAATAAATGGATTAATATGTAATGTGTCTGGTAAAATTCTAAGGGAAAAAGGTTAAGAAACAGAGAATGGTGCTGGGAACATGTGTTAGCTTAGCTAGAAAAGCAAAAAATCTACACTAAATCCAAGCGGGGCAGACCAATAGGACATGATAAGAAGAGTGTCTCTACCTGAGGAACATTTTTAAAGAATCCTTTGGGCTGCTTTGTGGTTATTTGACTGTGGGTGGATAGGTATATAGTTAAGCTTAAAAATCCTTTATAAGCTTATTGTAGTAAATTAATAGTGAAAAATAATGGAATCTTGGTATAAATAGGAGTTTCTCAATCCAGGGTCTGGTGCTGTTTTGAAAGAAGTAATTTGTTTGTGGGAGATCATCTTGTGCTTAATAGAATGTTTAGTAACATACCTGATCCCTACCCATTGAGTGACAGTAGTAACCTATAGTTTTGATAACCAAAATTATCACTAGAAATTGCCCAATCCCTCAACAAAATCTCCCACTGCTTGAAAGTCACTGTTCTCTGTACATGCAGGGGAAGTGAAATCATGTGTAAATAGATATATAAGACTCAAAGAAAAAGCTGAAAGGATTTTCTTGTAAATTGGATATGCACTGTGAAAGAGTTGATGCCAAGGTTTCTGACTTAAACAGCTGGAGAATCAAATTGCCATTCCTGAGATCTGGAAGACTAAAGGTGAAATGGAAATCAATATACCAGTTTTTGGCTTTATTAGATTTGAAACGCAGTTGGGTAGATATAACACTGAAGTTCAAAGAGAGTTCAATTTGTGTGTATAAATTTGGTTGCAGTATATGTGTAAAATTGTTGAAAGGAAAAGGAAGAGATTAGCTCAGTTAGGGAATGAAAACAGTAAAAAGGAATGGAAATCCAGAGTGGGAAGATGAGGGAGAACTGCGATATATAAGAGTGTGTGTGTGTGTGTGTGTGTGTGTGTGTGTGTGTGTGTCTATGCATGCCCATACCAAAGCAATTGTGTCCACAGAGTATTTTCTTATAACAATAATTCTTTCCTTTGGAAAATTATTCCTCCCTTCTCATCAAACCATACAACTTTGACCTGGAAATCAACTATAATTTCTAACTCTAACCCTTTGGCTATAATATAGATGTTCCGGCATAAAAATTTCTGGGATCATGAGATGCTGGTGACTAGTCTCAGACTTATAGCAAAATTTTTTGCATTTAGAATTTTTGTGTATATGTAAGAATGTGTGTGTGTGTGTGTGTGTGTGGTGTGCATCAAAAAGAGACTGATATATTCTGGTGACACTTGATATTCTGGTTTAGGATCCTTGATGCTAAATATCTTGTTGGGCTTTACAAATTTGTTCTATGACTAAGCAGTTATCTATTGACATTGCAGCATAATGAACTATGCCTCTATACTCACTTCAATTCTTTTTTTCTCCACATTTTTATTGGTGCAATACAATTGTATAGATTGATGGAATTTGTTTTTACATATTAATACATAACACAATATAACAATATAATTTGGCCAATATCACTCTGTAGCACCTTACCCCTTCCTTCCCACCTCCAATTCTTGGTTCATTTTCTCTATTGATCTCCCTTGAATTTTAGGAGATCCAACCCAACTTCATTTTCCCCTCTCTAGCTTTGAGATACTAGAGAAAACAGGACATTTAGCCTTCTGAGTTTGATTTATTTTGCTTAACATGATGGTCTCTAGTTCCATCCATTTTCCTACAAATGCCATAATTTCATTTTTCCCCTTTTTTTCTTTGAGAGAGACATAGTTTCTTTTTTTTTTGTTTTTCATTAAAAAAATGAAATGTTTTTCCTCTACTTAGTTCTGTATGTGGTTCTAGGGATCAAATAGGTGTCCTCACACATGACAGGAAAGCACTCTACTGCTGAGCCACCTCTCTAGCCCCTCATTTTTTATGGCTAAATTAAACTCCACTAGGTAGACATACCCCATTTTCTTTACCCATTCATCTCTTGGTGCACGCCTGGAGTAGTTGCATAGTTTGGCAATCATGGATTGTGCTGCTATAAAAATGGGTATGCTTGTATCGCTGTAATAAGATGACTTTAACACTTTAAGATGAAGTGATATCACTGGTTCACATGGTGGTTCCATGCTTAGTCTTTTGAGGAACCTCCATAAGGATTCTCATAGCACTTTACTAATAGTCCCACCAACAGTGTAAGTGTTCCTTTTCCTTCACATCCTCTCCAGCATTTATTATAATTTGTATTCTTGATGACTGCCATTTTCACTGGTATGAGATGAATTCTAATATACTTATTTAATTTCTAAGGCCATATCTCTTGCCTATAGAATAAAGAAAAATAATAACATCAATCTTACATTTACAATGGTTACAGGATTGAATGAGTTTGTTTTTTTTTTAAGTGCTAAACTAAGTCCAACTGTGAAAATGTTAGGCATTTGAAAATATCTTAAGGGATAGTTATGTATTTAATAAATATTTGCTAACATATAAAAATACTGACTATACTTTAGAAATAGTTTCACCCTTTATAATTGAGAGTTGTTAGCACATATGTGTTATTTCAGATGACTCTGTCTTATTCTTTCATGACTGCTGTTTGGTAAATTATAATAGACACAGTGCATGCTGCAAGTCACTTCATCCACCTGGCTGTTTCTTCATTTCTTAATACCTACAGAGGTATTACGGTGAGATGTAATTTTGAAAATATTGAGAAAATACAAGTCTGAACTAGATAACATGAGTTTTTAAACTTTAAAAAACATTTTTGATAATTATAAATTCTCATCAGAATTTTTTTAAAAAGACTTCATTTACCCTTTCCCTATTTCCCACAGTGATAACACCTTACAAATTTATAGTACCATATTGACCCAGAATATCAATATCAATACTATCCACCCATTTTATTTATTACTCCCCAGCCATACAAGTACTTGAGTTTATGTGTGTGCATGTGTGCACGTGAATGTGTCTGTTTAGTTCTATGTAATTTAATTACATGCACATTTTTATAAAGGTGAAGTTTTACAAACAACTGTAGACATTGCTATGTCTCTTCTCCTGTGTCACTCCTTTTTAATATGTTCTTTTCCTTTCTATTCATGTTAATTGGTCCAGAAAACACTTCAATCTAACTTATTTGATAATTAATTTAAAAGAAATTGTTAATGACTTGAAGTGAGACCTTTATGGTGGAGATGGATGATGCTCTACAGATCATATAAGAAAATGTAGTGAATAACTGAAAATAAAATAAAGATTCAAAACTATCAAGGAATCAATTATTAGATATGCAATTTCATGAACGTATGAATAAACAAGATCATGAACACAATGTGAAAGCAAATAGGAAAGTAAAATAACATTTTTAGAAAATGATACACTTTAAATATCATGTACTTATCTGCTTGTGAATAATGATATAAAATAATTCAATTATTTTTTATATCTACATTCTATCTATTCTGTATATAATAGATAATGCATTATTTTTCTCAAACTGCTTACTGTCTATAAGAGAAAAGAATAATGCATGTACAAAACCAAAATGAATGGTCAAGAAAATATATAGATAAGAAATTTAGAGGCAGAAGAGAGCAATAAATTTAAATGATATTCCACAAAAGAGGCAAGGGATTAATTGTAGCTTGTTGGTAGTGGATTGCTGGAGAAAAACTGAAAGCTAAAGAATTTGAAAGCAGAGTGTGGACAGGAGGAAAAAGCTGACTTCTGTGAAGTTGAGCTGACTGAGAAGAAAATTTATACTAAAGTATGTGCAGACAATGTCCAACTGATAAAACTCTGAGTTATATTACCTGATCCTTGAAATCACGTGTGAGATACTGATATCAGTCACAGAACCAAGATCAGCATAGAAACTGTGCTAAGAGGCGGACATACAGACTTCAATTCCACCAGTCTAAGAGATAGACACTGGACTTGACTGAAAATGTTTTTAAGCTACCATTTTAATCAAATCTTAAGTAAAGAACTTCCAATCTTTGCAATTATACTTTAACCAGTATCCCAAACAATCCCTGAACCCAGAAAAGTGGGTGTGACTGAGAAAACTGCTTGCACAGGTACTGCTAAATTGCTATATAATCAAGGACTGATTGGGTCTGATTATGAAAGTTCTCTTTAATGAATACAAATGTTTGCAAGACTGTTAATATTCCTTCTTATATCATTATGTATTCATTGTATAATGGTCGTTTGTGAAGCACTGAAGAACACCCATTCTTTTTTGGATCTCACATGCTTCCAAGTTTTCATCTAAAAATATTAAAAATAAATAATAGTAACAGGCATTAAAATAATTAACTAGTAAGCTGGGGCATCAGTACACAAACAAGTGGTCATCATTATGTTGAATCAATTGTCCTCTTAGAAACAGCTAAGGCACTTATTTATGTACATATAGGTCAAACAGTGTCCCACAAATAAAGGACAGGGGCATTAATGTTGATGAATCTCCTTTAAATTTGAAGAGGAATAAGCAAATTAGCCTACATCACATTTCTAACATGTAAACTCTTGGTTTAAAATAACAAATACGTGATAATAAATTCAATGAAGAGATGTGTGTATCTATGGCCCTTACAGTTGTAATCCTGAGGGTTCAAATTGATGTTTCTCTGAAAAAGCAACTGAGAAACAGAGGCTGAAATAGACCTCAACTGTCTCTACTTTAAATATACCAATTTGGTGTAGATAGTGTCATTTTTGTAAAATTTATTATCCCATTTATTTGTTGCCAGAAGGATTACCATTTCCTCTGACCTTTTGGGGGGAATTTCTTTCAAATTTTACACCCTCTGACTTGGTAAATGCCTCCCTAAGGTGCATTCATTGCTACCTTCAATCTTGCATGTATTTCCTATTTCTCTACTGCACCACTCAGAGTGTATTCAGATTTATAACCTATGCCCAGATACTGAGTTCCACACTTCTCAAAACAACCATTCTTTTCTGCAACAGACAAAACAATAAGCAAACTATAAGTTGTTGACCTAATAAATAATATAATGTAAATTTAGAGTCCTTAGCCCCATCACCGACATTTAAAAAGAAGCCCAGTGCACTTTGGTCACCATCCTTTCTCCTACTTAACATTTATATCCATACTTCATAAATAAATGCCTGCAGCTATCGCGTCAATTCTTTTTGCATCATCAGTTTTAAATCTGCTTCACTATTCCACGCTCTACAAAAATGTCTTCATTGAAAATCACCAGTGACCTGCATCTGGTCTCAGCCCATCTGTTATAATTCTTCTCTCCATGAGCTTTCAAATGCATTTCACACTCTTAATTATTGCCTCTTTCCTGAAAAGCTTTTCTCCCTTGGTTTCTATCACCCCATCTTCCTTTCCTTTCTCCATTTCCTTCAACTGTTCTTATTACCCCTAGAAAATCTACTAGCTAGTTAAGAAGAATTTTGCAAAACATTAGGAGGGGTATAAAGATATTGACAAGAACCATGCAATTTTGTTGGATTAATTTTCTTCTATCTTACCTTTATGGATCTGTTAAATGGGTTCATCTAATGTTGTTCAAATTAGTTTAAATGAAAAACTATGGAATATAAGATTGTTTTCAATTTCAATTAAAAAAAAACTCATCCAGGTGACATGTAAATCGTATACAGATAGATCACATCACAGGAAGTTTGAGGAAGATCATCAAGGGTATACCATGTTAAACTACTGAAAAGATGGGGTAAGTTGATATAGATTTATTGCCAGAATATCACCTCTTTTCCTGAAAAAAATTTCCATGTGGAGGCTGGAGTGGTAGGTTAGCAGTAAAGCTCTTGCCTGGCATACATGAGAATCTGGGTTCGATCTCCAGCACTACATACACAACTAAGTGTATGTAAGGAATATTCCATGTGAATCCATTGAACCTTATTAGAACTACATTTTCCATTCATAAGGTAATATATCAACTAAAGTTCCCTATTCTGATCTTCTTTCCATCTGATATATCTCCTTTCAATTAACATCAACATTATTCTTATAGTCTTTCTTAATTCTAAACAACATAAAATGCAACTAACACGATTTACCTAAATACTTTCATTCAAAATATTACACATACAAGTTTTAGTAGAGATAATTTAATTGAAATATGAATAAAAGCCACTTGAAGGATGTTGAACTTCAGCATGCATATGAAATTTTTGGAGCATTTGATAAAAATGCATTTTCCAAAATTTCCTCACATGAAACTACCATATATGTTTGCTTTTTTTTTTTTTATCAAATATCTAACGGCCATCTTTTCCATTGTATTAGGTTCTGTTTGCAAGACAGCATAAATCAAAGATGTCACCTTGAATGTGGAGGAAGTTGAATGAATAATACACAGAAAGGACTCTAACACAAATGGAGATGAGACGTCAGGGCAACTGGAGTGCAGAGTTCATGTCTAAGAAGGAATGCTTATTTCCAATGAGAGAAGCATGGAGTAATATTTGAGGAAATGATGCAAAGAGTGAAGAAATATATTCTAAACTTAAGTAGTTACTTAGAGAACCACAATGAAACTGTAGGAAAGACGGCTCACTCTGGTTGGAGTAACTGCAACATTTTATGAATCTTTCTTATTATTTGCCCCTTCTTTCACGAATATCTCATTCTAATCAGAAGGACACTAATAATTTATTTATTGTGAGATGTTTTATTTATATATTTATATATCCCAAAACCCTTATGAAACACCTTTTTTTTTTTTTTTTGTATTTTAGAGGCAGGGTATTTGAAGCTCATAGTGGTTTTATAGTGAGGATTTAAACTGTGGTCTCACTCTGAAAGACCATGTTAATTGTTTTTTTTATATATTTTGTAACAATATAAATAATAAATGCACACTATTTATTCAGTTATTTACTTAATTCCTTATCTTTTCTAGTTTGTTGCTACACATTTATTCTAATACCTTATACCTTGTTTTTTACAATTCTCCACTTCTACTGGTAGAATTTTATATCTAGATGATCCTGGAATGATATATGTAGATACAGAAAGATAAGTTACAGGTAGTGAACTTATTCAACATAATTGCACAGAACCACAGACATATTCAAGAGCATTTAAATTTCTCAGTTCTGTTCTCTCCATTTTTACTCTCCTATTTATCGTATCTCTTAGATACAGTAGCCATGAGTCTTCATTAAATATTTTTTTTTCCTGTCACTCTGGCTAAATCCCCATATTAGAGTCTTATTTTCACGTTAGAAGATAAAAGAGCTCTGTAATGTTGATCACTAGCCTCTGCCATTCTGTCTTTTTCTTGTAATATTTTCCAGGAATTATCATTTCAATGACTCACTAGTTCCTGGGAACAACTAAATAAATCAGATGAAATGGGAATGTATCTTGAACCCAAATTTAAGCCTACATATGTCTGCCCCTGGCTTGTACCTTTTCTAACTGGTAAGAAGGGGAGTGGCCCTCCTTGGCCTTTCCACTTTTCTTAATCCTACACTCTTCTTTCATATATCCATGCTGAGCCCTGTAGTGTGTCCATCTCTGACTTTGTTTCTTTCTCTTTTGGCAATGATTCTGTTTTGGAGTGATTAAATCTCACTCAACTGAAGGAGGGAGGGAGGGAGGGGGAGAGAGAGAGAGAGAGAGAGAGAGAGTCAGAAGGAAATAGAGTGTGAGTAAGTGGAAGTTTCTTCTAGGTACTATTTATTTTACAATCCTTTTTCATCTAATCTTCTCAAAAGAGGTGACTTGCTGTCTCCACTTCCTCACCTCTGCTAACTCCTCTGTCTACCATAACACAGAATCCAACTTCATACCTCTTGTAAAAATTTGTGTGATATGGTAAAACTCAGAGGTTTTTCAGTCTTTGTTTTATATGTTTCTCCAAGCAAGATACAAGATTGACCATTTTCTTTTTTCTTTTTTTTTTAAAGAGAGAGGGACAGAGAAAGAGACAAAGAAAGAGAGAAACAACTTTATTTAGTTTTTCAAATGGCCTTAGTTGCTCCAACACTCAGTTGTGTACGTGGTGCTGGGGTTTTTGAACCTGGGTCCTCATGCTTGCCAGACAAGTGCTGAAACCACTGAGCCACCGCTCCAGCCCCAAAAATGACATTAACTTTATTGTAGCTTCTCCAGTTTGACCATTTCTCATCAACCTTTTTTGGTAACCTTTTCTTTTTCTCAGTCACCATGCTCTACCCATTCTAAATAGATTCAAACTCATTTTATCTCAGTCTCACTCTCCAATGCCAAAGTAAAAGGAAATGAAATCAGCAAAGTTGCTGAATCCCTATGTGACTGCTGTGTACCCCTCTCCTCTCATCTTGGGGCTGATTTTCCCTCTTATCTAGACATCGTACCACTAAAGAAACCATTTTAAATTATTTTTCAGGATAGTCTTACTGCATTTTAATTCCTCTCCTTAGGACCAGTCACCCACCTATTTAAAACCTACTTTGGCCCTCATCAAAAACACCCCCTGACTATGGTGAATAGCACTACAATGCACACTGGAGAGGCCACATCTCTTAATAAACTGACTTCAGGTTTTGGGGTAAATACTAAGAAGTGAAATTACTAGATAATATGCTAATTTTATTTTTAGTTTCTTGAGACTTCTAATGTTTTCCTTTCAATTTCCATCTATTACACTCTCATCAACAGTGCCAAGTTGCATCTTCCCCACATTCTTGCCAACTCTGAATATATGTGTCCTTAAAAGAATAGCCTTTCCAGCAGTTGTGAGGTGATGGCTCATTTGGAATTAACTTCATCTCCCTAATGATTAGCTGTGTTGAATATTTACTCACATATCTGCTAACATACTGTACGACAAGGACAAATTTCTACCTTGCTCCCTTGCCCATTTTTTAGATTATTTGTTTTACTTCTATGTAGCAACTTGAATTTCTTATACATTTTGGATATTAATTCTTTCTCAGATGTATGACTCGCAAATATTTTCTTCCAAATCATAGATTGTTTCTTTACTCTGTTAATTCTTTACTTGGGTGTGCAGCAGCTTGGAATTTTGTCATAATGTCACTTCTCTATTTTCCTTTTTTGTATCTCGCTTTGCAGGTCAAATCTGAAAAAAAACCATTGCCCAGACCAATATTAAATGGATTTTAAAGAATATGGATTTATCCTTTTTTTCCTAGTTATTTTTTTCACATTTACACGTCTAAGACTTTGATATATTTAATTTTTTTGTATTTTGTATGTGGTGTGAGGTAAAGTCCAATTCCATAGTTTCATGTATGAATATCCCATATTTTAATACCATTTAAGAATTTGTCCTTTTTCCATTACATATACTACCCATCTTTATTAAAGATTAAGAAAAACTGTATAGGTTCTTTTGCAGAATCTCTCTTTTATTTTCACTTGGATGTGTTCATTTTTATGCTAGCATTATGCAGTTTTAATTACTAATGATTTTGTAGTATAATTTGAAAACAGTATTCCAATGGCCCCATCTTTGTTCTTTGTGCTTGTGATTGACTTACAAATTTTTTGTGGTTTCATGTAAATTTTAAAATTGCTATTTCTATAGCTATGGGAAATGTAATAGGAAATTCAATAGGGATTGAATAGACTTTATAGATTGCTTTGAGTAATATGAGCATCTTAATCACAGTGAGGCTTCCAGTCCATGAACATGTGATATATTTCCATTTTAATATATTTTTAAATTTCTTTTTTAAATATTTTATAGTTTTCAGTGTTCTGGACTTTTATCTTCCTCATTAATTTTATTATTAAATATTTTATTTTCTTTTTAACCATTGTAAATGAGATTACGAATCAAACTGTCAATGAAAGGAAGAATGAATAAAGAAATGTAGTATATGTACAAGGGGTATGCTATTCAGCCTTTAAAAAGAAAAAGTTCTGTTATTTGCAACAACATTAATGGAATTGGAGAATATTATTCCAAATTATATAAGCCAAGTACAGCAAAATAAATAATGGTTGTTCTCATTTTTATGTGGAATCTGAAACAATTAAACTCAAAAAGTAGAATGGTTAGGTAGCTGCTACAAGACAGAGTTTGGGAGGATGAGATTATGGTAGCCAAAGGGCTTAAAACCTAAAATACCAGAAATAAGTTTTTATTGTTCTCTCTTCAAAAATATTTTGAAGGGCTGCAGCAATGGCTCAGTGGTTGTGGCACTTGCCTGGCATGTGAAAGGACACAAGTTCGAACCCTAGCACCACATACAAAACAAAGAGTCACATCAACGAAAACCAGATGAAAAGCTAAATAAAATTTACCCTACCTCTTTCTCTCTCACTGTCCCTGTCTCTTAAAAAAAAAAGTTAACTCATGTGCATATCAAATTGAATATAGCTAAGACTAGAGTTCTATACATTTAAATTTTGTTAAGAATAAATTTCCAAGTTTCTGATCATGAAAATGTTATGTATATAATATGATGCATATGGACATTAGCTTTATTTACTCCTTCCATATTATGTTCATAAGTCATAATGCCACTTTGTATCCCTTTGATATACACAGCAATAAACTGACAAAAACATAGGGACAAAAATATATCCTCACAATTAATAAGCTATGACATTTGAATTTCAGATAATAAACATTTTAAGTTTATCTCAACAATTTCTTGAAACATATTTACACTAAATATTATTTCTAGTTCATCAGAAATTAACATCTAACTTTGGATTTTACTTTTCTTACCCCTAAATGTGGCAACCCTGCATCATGATGCATTTCACGTCTTCTTTTCTACTATAGTGTGTACTTTGTGCAGGCACAGAATGTGCGTTCTTTGGTTAATGCAGTTACTCCAGTATCTGTCAAATATATAATCCACAATTTCATATCTTTCTTCTAGTCCTTTCAATGTTCAATCATTACATTCAACCTACAAAACTCTCGAAGTTCTCAGAAGGAAAGAATTGCTTTCTTTAAAAGTGTATAATTGAAGAAATTATGCTGAGTGAAATCAGCACAACCCAGAGAACCAAGGGTCGAATGTCTTCACTCATCTGTGGAGGCTGGAGCTAGACCCTGGCCATTGAGAAAGGAGGTCTATTATCATGTTTTAAATCTGGATAAGTTGTAATGTCATACAACCTAAGGCATTTGTAGAGATGTATTGGGAATGAGGGGGGGAGAGCTAAGGGTGGGTAATTGGGGGGGCTCTTGGGGCTAAATCTAATTTTCAGAATTTTTATATATATTCTATTATTTCATTACAAGCTTGTTTGATTGTTCTACAAATAAGTTTCTGAATAAAAAAATTCAACTAAAAATCTTAAAAAGTTTATAATTCAGAGGACCTATATTAGAAACTGATGACATAAATTATTTTTTTATTGACATGATAATCCACTATTGACCTCTACAGAGTTTCCTTCTTTTACAGTTCCAAATTGTTTCTAAGTTACCTAGCATGTGTTAATCTGTGTGTGTACATTTGAGCAGAAAAAGTGGACAGATGATTGAAAATCTTGACCCTTAATTGTACATTGTACTGGACACTGAACGTTACAGACTAGAACATGAAAATTCATATGCTTATGGCACACACAACTATCTACATAATGGAATGCTAAGAGTATTATGGAACCCAAAAGAATTTCATGACTACAATAATCCATTACTATACAGTCTGGCTGTATATTTCGATACCTAAAATAGAGAGTTGATTAGGAATGCACTCTAACTCTTATTCTACACATTTTTAGTCAGAATATTTTTTAAAAATATTTTTTATTTTTTGTTGACTACATCTATAAACCCCAAGAATGTGGAATGATTATGGAATAAAATGGGATCTTTTCAAAACCATTTGCCTTTGCATCAACTTGGTTACTTGTCCAAAGAATGATGCTTATATGACCTAAGATATATAAAATTATCTTCTGACCCAAAAAAAGGTTTACAGAGGAAAAAATAATATACATAAATAAATAATATACAAAGCAACTCTTTAAACTGTATTATTTTTCCTGGGCTTTTCCTCTATTATATATTGTTTATTTTATTTTATTTTTTTAAAGAGAGGACAGTGAGAGAGAGAGAGAGAGAGAGAGAGAGAGAGAATCAGTTTTTATTGAGTTTTTCACATGGCCTAAGTTGCTTTGATACTTAGTTGCATACGTGGGTTGCTGGGGTTTGAACCCATGTACTTGTGTATGCCAGGCAAGCACTGTAACCACCAAACCACCTGTCCAGCCCCTATATATTATTGTTTTTAAACATTATATACTAAGGATTAAGATATGTTCACTATTACAACTACAATTGTTTTACACTTTGTATGCCTTACTTCTTAGACTTTTGTTTAAATGTCTTATTTATCTCCTAAAGAACTAATGACACAACCATGTATTGTTTGGACTGCTTTGTGTAGAAATGGTTTTATTTTTTATTTTTTTATTAAACATAGTATTACATATTGGAGGGAATTGTTAGGTATTTATGCATACATGGATATTGACATAGTGAGATAGTAAGTTAATGCGATTCTAGAGCAGGATCTACCCCCGTTCATCCATTCCCTGAATTCATGCCTCCTCTGTAATCCCACCATACTATAGCTGAAAGGAACATATATGTACGTAATAATTATTGACATTTCTGAGTTTCTCTGCCTGCCTGTGTAAAGCTAGGCTTCTAATGGGAGTTGAGTATTCCCCGTCAAATTGATAATCATCCTTCCCTCCCTCCACTTTTCCTTTCTCCCTTTTCCTCCCACCTTCATAGATATGGTTCCCCCAGCTTATGTGGGGTTTCGACTATGGTGAGTATATTACTTAAACTCAGCCAACTATCATCCTGTCATAGGTTTTACACTAGCTTCCACATATGAGAGAAATTATTTAGCCCTTAAATCTCTGAGTTTGGGATGTTTCACTCAGCATAATTTTTTCCATACCCATACATTTGGCTGCAAAAGCCATGACATCACTCTAATAGCATACACATGCACACACACATACACACACACACACCATAATTTTTAGTTCATTTATCTAGCTAAGGGCATCTGGGTTGGTTCCATAGTTTAGCTATTTGAACTGAGCTGCTACAAACATTGATGTAGCTGTGTCTCTGTAGTATGCTGGTTCTAGCTCTTTTGAGAAAATACACAGGACTGGGATAGCTGGGTCATAAGGTACTTACATCCCAAGTTTTTTCAGGAGTCTCCACACTTCTTTCCAGCATGGCTGTACAAGTCTGCAGTCCTAACAGCAGCATGTTGGTGTTCCTTTCTTTCTACAACCCCTCCAGCATCTGCTATTTTTCAAGATTCTTCATTTTTGTGCCACTCTGACTACAGTAAGGTGGATTCTTAGTGAAGTTTTGATTTACATTTCTCCAATTACTAATGATGTAGAACATTTTCTCATATTGACTTTCTGAACTTCCTTTGTTGTGAAATTTCTATTTAGTTCTCTAGCCCATCTATTGATTGGATTCTTTGTGTTTTTGGTGTTCAGTTCTTTGAGTTCTTTTTATATTCTGGATATTACTCCCCTGTTGGAGGCGTAACAGGCAAAGATTTTCTTCCATCCTGTAGGTTCTCTATTGATACTCCTGACTAAATCTTAAGCTGAGCAGAAACTTTTTAATTTAACAGCATCCTACTCATTGATTCTTGGCTTTAATTCTTGGGCTATGGGAGTCATGTTGAGGAAGGAAGTGCATACATCAGTGTCATGGAATGTTGATCCTATTTTTTCTTCTAACAGTTGAATAATTGCTGGTTTGATTCCTAATTTTTGATCCATTGTAGAAATGGTTTTATATAACTTAATATTATCAAATCAATTTTAGAGGAACCTTCAGAATTTTTATATGATATGGTATCCTGATTACTATAATGCACAATTTCATCATTCTTGAATGATTTCTGAAATATGTCCCTGATACCTTTACTACAATATGCATTTGGTTTTGTATCCCCAGCTTTTTGTCCTTGAATAAAATAAAATATATAGAAAACATATACTTTTTTATTTCTTTGACACTTTTCAGTTTAAGACAGTAGCAAAGATAGAATAAGTTTGGACTTTGACATTTTGACAGACTGATGACCTGACTCTCACATTGTGGGCAGAAGCTTGAAGAACAGTTATGGCCTTTGGCAAATATCAGGAACTCACATTTATGCAATTAATTGTAGCCATTTTTATACATATAATATTCCCCAGGCACCATTCATTACCTCTTGATCATTGTCTATAACCTTTTAAGCTTCCATAGATGTAGTGTTTGTTATGTAGCATGTGTTTACAAATTTTTTGGATACAATTTATAGAATTTAAAATACTTTATATCACTTGAATTTTGAAGCCTTTACGTTAAAATTTTAATTGAATGGAGTTTTCCATAATAACTAGAGCTATGTATTTCCCTAAAACACTAATCTTTCATTTTATCCCATTTTCATGTAAATAATCTCTATTTTAGAACTGTGTATTATATAATTGATTATTCTAACAAATCTCATCAATTTAGCAGTGTTTTAATTCCCATAATATCAAAAATAAATAATTGACTGTTACTCAGTTGTGATCAAAATATAGCAGAAAGTTACTTTTCTTCTATGAATATCATGAAAATAAAACCTGGGATTTTGCTTTTTCATAATTAGTTGGGACAATATCTTCATCTTTTATCTAATAACATTAACAATTAAAGATTATACTTTAAAGACCAGGCTCAGTATATTTATGTGAGCATGTTTCTTAGAAACAAAACTGGAAATAAGGTATTTATTGTGTGTGCTTTAAGAAGTCAAAAATGTTGAACTGATGAGTGAGTTCTGTAGATTATATTTTGCTATTCAAATAATCTGATAGTTTTTCTAATTCAATGAGGTTTATAGGCCATATGATTCTATTCACTTATGTACTATTTCATAAAATACATTAGAACTCTATTTTTACATGTTAGAAAACTGGGGCTGGAAAAATAAAAGAACACTGGGACTGGAGACTAAATGTGATCTGTGGATCAAGGTCAATGAATACATCAATCACAGAAGCAGCAGAGAAATTCATACTTAACAACTTCTACTTACCAGAGTCTGTACAAAAAGAATATACAGAAATTTCTTTAATCATCATGTCAAATCTCTGAAATGATTGAGTATTCCAATTTTGTAAATTAAAAAAAATAATTAATAGTATGAAAAGCTTAAATCAATTTCACATATATAGTTGGCAAACCATGGAAACTGCTATTCAGCTATTTGAACACAATGTTGTGGTCATACGTAGCATAATAGCATTCATAGGCAATATATCTTAAAGGGATTTAATTAGTAAATAAATTTAAAAGAATATATACATATGTGCTTTACTTTCAACTCATGTTCATATTTATTACCAAAGAGAATTTCAACTCCTGAAGAGCCAACAAACATTATCTCACATTCACTTTCCTTCTCTCTTCTTCTTGCTCTTCCTGCTATCACTGCTACTGCCATTAGAGCTGTTACTGCTGCCAAAGTTTCCAATAGTACTACTATTGCAACTGTACTGTAATGGAAAATTTTGTGTTCAACTTTGTTAGATAGCTTTCTGAGTTCTTTCACTTAAAATTTGTAAGCTCCATACAAGGTAGATTATTTCTTATACCCCATTCTAAGGAAGAAGCAAAAAGCACATACAGATTAAGTGATTTACTTGAGAACATGGTGGATAAAGTTATAGCCACATGCCATATGGAGCCAGTGACTATAGAGCCCACAATAAAAATAACCACATTCCAGCACCAAAATTATCCTTAGCCACATCTGCACAGAAACAGAATTAGTTTCTTGGGTTAAAATGTACTCTGTTCTTCATTATTTTATGGATTTGGCAAAATTTTATTTAAACTTTGGAAATGATTTGTCTCTTCTATAAACTAGAGATAATTTTGGTTTCATAGTGTTACAGGTAGGATAATATTAGGCTTAATATCCAACATTTTGTTAGTGGGACAAATTTATGAAAAAAACTTGTTTTTGTTTCTTTATGTCACACATTTTTTGTCTCAGTCTTAGAAAATATGGGGATTATTAATATAATTAAATAGAATATGTGTGTAAGTGTGCATGTTATATGTGCATTAAAAACTGAGGTTTTGTGTATGAGAAATTGATACAGAAAGAAATTGGAATACAATTTTGTTATATTCTGCATGCCACATTTTAGGTATACATACTAGAGTTTGAATTATGAAATTGAACAAGAATGACTAGGAAAAGTAAAAGTAACAAATCATCAGCACCATAAAAATCTATCAGATTGAAAATGTATATGCTAGGGATTATAGGGCACGTCACTGAAACTGCTGCCTCTAAAATGAGCTATGAAAGTTCAGAGTCCAGTTCAAACACCAGATCACAAACATAAGCGAAGAGTTTTCCTATCGCAAAAACAGCCTTTTTGGAACTGTAAAATTATTCATGAGAAAATTTTAAATCCGTTTAGATATACCTCCCAAAACTTCATATCATTTCAGAAAAGTTATATTTTAAAAAAAAAAGTCAACCTACTGCTACTTCTTACTCTTCTTTGTTTATTAAATATTTTTTTACCTGGAGTGTCTACATAAAATAACTGGATTCATAGCAATTTATAAGTCAATTCATTGTAACAGCCCAGAAACCAAGATGATTAATGTGAAATCTCTTAATGTATTCAAAGATGTGTCACCATGCAAAATATTCTTTCTCAATTCTGCATATAATATATGCCACAACACCTTGCCAAGCACAAAGATTGAATCCTAATAAAGGATAGAATTTATCAGAGTAATATAAGGTAGCGTAGCTCTTCATAACAAGAACCTTCAAGGAATAGGATCTATATGAAATATTGTTTTTTTTCTACAAATGTATGTCACTTAATCTTATGGGAAACTGTGATATCGTCTTATTAAGTATAATTTTCCAGAACTAAAACGCAATTTTCTTCAGAGAGTTTGTGAATAGTTGCCTTATTTTCTTACATTCTCTGTAATTTCATTAAAGTATTTTAAATGTTTCTAAAATTAATAAAGAGAAATAAAGACAAATTTAATGAACACTACCGAGCATAGAGAATAGTTTGACTCCATGATCATATATTTCTGAATTTCCTCATGGAAGTAAAATGAAAATGAATTATCATAAGTGGTTTTAGGAATGAATTCTTCTTCTGATCCAAATCAATAATAGATTAATACATCAATTATATATAGAATTTTCATTAAATGCAAAACATTCCTCCTCATTATTGCTACCCACAACTGTTATTTCTCCACAGTATATATGAAAGGCTAATTTATCATAGCCAGATTTGGGGAAAAGTTAAGGAACTAAAAAAAAAAATTGTGGAAAAATATTAGTTCAGAATCCGGGAACACTGTCACTTCGCTAGGTTACTCTGAAAATGTCAAAAACCTTTACTCCCTTTTGCTTTTTAGTATGTACATTAAAATTACAGTCTAATTAAAATTTGTTTCCAGTGGAAATGTGTTCTTGATATGAAACTGGTAAGCAGATTGTGTTTGAAAAGAAAAGCACTTGTTTAATAGAAGCCATTCATTGTCTCAGGCAGTAACATGGGGTTTACTGACAGGGAAGAGACTGGAGACATTTTGGGAAAATGAAGCAATTCTCTCTTGATTGGAATAGAGCATATAAAAATATATACAAAGGTCAAATGTCTTTGCCCTGTACACTTGTAATGGATACATTTAAATTGGAGCAAACCACTGGTGATTTAAAAATAAGCTCCATAAGTTTTAGAGAGCACACTATGTGCCAAACTGCCATACAATTCAATTCTTAATTTCTGGGTAGTTTGGGAAAAGGTAACATTTTCCTTTGTGTAGTTTGGTGATTCTCAAAGCATGGGTATCTCTTTCACAGTGGCATTACTTGAGAGCAAAGTTGAGTCTCCCTCAGTCTGTCTAAATTTAGGTTCTCAGTGATGATGGGTCTAGATACACTACCAAATATCGGGAGAGGACACAAGAGAAATAAAATCCACGATTCCTGCCTTCAAAGAGTAGGCATTTTAGTGGGAGATTTAAAATATTTGGTAACCCTTAAAAAGCAGCCAATAAATGAGAACAAATTAAAATAGCACAGCCCTGATGCAAGTACTGAGGTGAAGTAAATGAGAAAAGCAATCAGAGCGCGTTGAGGCTAATCAAGGGAGGTGCAGCAGTGATTTGTGCTTTCATCCAGACAGCACAGGAGAAGGAAGACTGGCTGGGGGAGAGAAGGAAACAAACTTGTTTTGAACAGACCACATCATTGAAAAGCAATTTCTGTTGAAGAACAGAAAACTGTCCTTGATGTATCCAGTCAGTGCTTTTGAGAGCTCCACCTCAGTAACCATCCCAGCTCCATTAGGTTTCCCTCCACACTATTTCCAGGACAAAAGGAGGTTTGTGACTCCAAATCTCTTCTTGCAATTCTGAAGCACAGCACTTCTATGTTACAGCTAAGCTGATATTTTTGAAAAATGTTAGCTAAGCTGATATTTAAAAAAAATAATTATATTAGTTTAAAAATGCCTGCGGGAGGGGTTGGAAAGGTGGCTCAGTGGTAGCGCACTTGCCTGGCATGCACCAGGACACACATTCAATCCCCAGCACCACATAAACAATTAAGTAGAGGAAAATCAAAAGCCAGATGAAAAAATAAACATTAACTCTCTCTCTTTCTCTGTCTCTCAAAAAAAAAATCTATGAGAAAGAAAACAATGAATCCCAAGGTATATTCAAGTTGTATTCTAAGTATAATTTCAACCTAACTACTAGAAAACTTACTGAAATATTAAATAAGCTGGATTTCTTTTCTCTTTTTACTCAGTCTCGAAAATCTGCAAGCTGGTTTATTTTCAAATTTGGCTGACAATTCTGACAAATTTATGAGGATTCAATAGACCTTTCAAGCATTAAGCATCCAGTCTTTCTCTAAGTATGTCCTCAGTAGTTTCTTTCAAATGCTGTTTTCTCCACATACTGATTTCTAGCTAGATCTCTTTGGGTATGAGGAATAGAGTAACAAACTTTCTAAAGAGACAGAGGGAAATTATTATTGCTATGTGTAAAAGTGCAAGATTCAAGACACAAGTTTTGCAATATTTTCCTATTTTATACATGCACATGTTATGGATGAGATTGCAGTAAATCACTGGGTCAAGCTCAAAACAGGAGATGAAACTTTATTTCAGCTGGCAGGCAAAGGGCAGACTGAAAGTTTACACTCATCGACCCCCTCCAAGAGTTACAGAAAGTCTTTTATAGGTCAAAATCATAAGTGAAGCATGTCATTACATTAATCACAGGTGACAGTTATTACACTTTAAAATCACAAACAAAAATCATGAGATACCAACATTGTAAAAAACTGGGGGGCTGGAGCAGTGGCTTGGTGGTTACGGTGCTTGCTCGGTAAGCGCAAGCACAGGGTTCAAACCCCAGCACACATGTACACAACTAAGTGTCAGAGTAACGAAAGTCATGTGAAAAACTCAATAAAAATTGATTCTCTGTCTGTCTCTCTATCTCTGTCCTTCTCTCCTAGAAAGAAAGAAAGAAAGAAAGAAAAAAAGAATGAAAGAAAGAAAGAAAAGGAAATGTGTCAGGATGACCCTAGGGGAGTACAGTTTATAGAATGATTACTAATGTCTGGACAATCATCCTCAGCTACAGAACACAGCACAAAAACAGTACAAGAACAGAAGTAGTAATGTTTACTATTTTAGGTTGCTTAGGTGCTATCCTAACAGACTGTTGGCAGGCACAGAGGCGGGGTTTTCCCATGGGAGAGGCAGTTCCTTTCCAAGATGGCATCCCAGCGTGAAATGGAGTCTGTTTTGTCAAGGCCCAATAGCCTTGTCCGTAACACACATTAGTAATATTGCATATTACAGAAGCAATATAAGAAAACGGTCTGTTTCTCAGTCAAATTATGTGCTAGAGGGAAATAAAAAAAAGAACATAGAGAATTGTGTTGATTGTGAGAGAATCAGCAATGATCATGACAGAAAGGGTCTTGAATTCCTGCAAAGCAGGGTTTAAGAGGTAAGACAAACATTGAGTAAAGAGAACTTCAAGGACTATAAAACTTTGTAATATCAAGATCTAAGGAACTTGAGAATCATCAATCTTTCCTTATGTGATGGTTTTATAGAAGTCATGGAAAATCTCCAAGCATCCAAAAAGCTTGGTGACACCAGAAAAATCTACATTCATTATTATGAAGCTTAATAAGATTTAAAATAATTATTGAATTTAAAGATTGATCAGATAAAATTACCACTTCTTTTATTAAATGATTAGTTATTAAACATGTAATACGCATCCAATGTTTTCCTTTTTCAAGTAAAAGGAAAGTAGGTGAACAAATAGGGTGACTAAACCTCCTAGCTTGCCAGGTACTGCCCTGGTGACACCTCAGAATGTCCTGTGTCCTGAGAAACCCTCCTTCCCACAGACTCACACAAAAATCCTAGAAAAGACATTCAAGAACCTGGCCTTCAGAGGGCTTAAGTTCCAGGGAGATAGGTGGAAAATAGGCACGCTCTTCTGTATTAGTGAAGAGTTATTAAATGAAAAGAAAAACAGTAAAGCAAGACAGTGAAAAAGAAAATATCACTGCTTGAATTTTTGATGTGTTCTTCAAAAACGACTTCTCTAAGGAAGTGATATTTAAAGAGAATCTCAAAATGAGGAATCCAGCCATGAAAATACCTGGGGAAATTTCATAAAGAGAACAGAAAGGGCAAACTTTCTGAAGAAGCAAAAGGCGTAGTAAGCTCAAGACAGTCCAATGAGATGAGGAGTAGGAAGAGATGAGATTAGGCCATGCCTGGGCTGAGTAATGATTTGACTCTGTCACAGGGAACCGCTGCAAAATCTGAACAGACTAAACTATGAATGGATAATATACTGATTTAAAGACTTCATTATTAAAAACAAACACAATAGAGAGCAGATTGTTTTCTTGTTTTCCCCCATCTTCTTCGTCATGATATTCGTGATATTTTAGCTGGAGAATTAGGCCTTTAAAATTCTAGTTGAAATTTTCAATGCTTTCTTTTTAGCATAACATAGTATTTTTATTTAGTGTTTTTATTGCTTTGAAAAATGTGCCTTATAAGTTTACAAATTATATTTATTCTAAAACAAGCACAAATAAAAAATTCATGTATGTATGTTCATGTGTACCAAGAAATGTATAAAATGTAATACTAAATAATAAAAAGGAGAGCAAGGGAGTAAGAAGGATAAGGCTAATGATGACGATGATAATAGCAAAATAATTTTTATTTTATAAAATTTATATTCTCCATCTTTAAATTGATAAAACATGGTTGTATTTCTATTTTTATACAAGACTTGTTAAAGATTTTATAACCATCATTTTCCACATTCTCCTTTCTCTAACAATGACAGATATCCAAGGCAATATCAATGAAAAAAAACAAATAAGGAAACAAACTAAAAATAGATAGCTATCCAGGTCAAAAGCTACCTAATAAAACTAATGTTTAAAAATTGCACATACAGATATTTAATTTTTGTATAATTATCATGTAATGTGATGTTTTACATGTTGACCTAATATTCTAATGTGCATATTTTTCAGCATTGATTTCTGAGTTTATAAATATGTACTATCACATGGTATTTTAATCAGCTAAACAAGACCTGACAAGAACAATTTTAATGGAGGAAAAGTTTATTTGGGGGCTCACAGTTTTAGAGGTCTCAGTGCATAGAAGGTTGGCTCCATTCAGTTGGGATCAAGATGAGACTGAACGTCATGGCGGAGGACTGTGGTAGAAGGAAGAAGTTTAAGGCAAGGCTCCAGGCAGCAAAGAGAGAGAGCTCTATGTTTGGGCTATTATTTCAACTCTCAGTTATTTCTCATTGTCTAACATATTGAGGATACCTTTCATCCAAACCATAAAACATGGGCAGCTCTGAAAATATTTAAGTGGTATTGTCCTGAATATTGTCATCATTTGAAACAAAGTTTTAAGCAATAACTATTGGTTTGTAATATTAAAAAAATAAAATACACTTATTTTCTCTTGATAAGGTAAATGTGAACAAATGAATAACTTGAATTTACATTTAATATGAACTATATAATCTCCATTTTCACCTGACTTCATCAACCATGTCTTACACAATATCTGCTTATCTAACTGGAATCCAAACTGTCCCTAAAAATATTACTTAAAAATAATTGAATGAATAAAAATACACAGTTTACTTATCTACATTTTTTGATAACATACAATTGAATCATCTCTTTCAAATTAAATGGGGCATCCTATATCTCTGATGTTCTTGACTAAAAATTCACTTTTACTGAGCATTCCATGGAAAGTGTGTAATTGTTTTAAGGCAGTATAGTTGTGTATTGATGTTACAATATAAATTCATATAAATTTATAAAAAATGAGAATCTGAGAAATATTTGTTATCCAATGTCACTAAACACTAAGAAAAAAATTTAATAAAATATGCTTTTTTAGGGAATTTTCTATGTACTTCATCTCCATATAGAAAAGGTACACTTTAATCTGTAATGCAAAGTATGGCTTTTGTAGACTATATTCGTATTCAGCCATTCCAGTATTTGGTAGAATGTGACAGTTTCTAAAGAGTTTGAAAGTTAGTGAAAAATGTTTAGTACAGAAAATCTTAATAAAGTGCTGCATATTTGTACATTGTTGTTTTAAAACTGGAACTAAAGACCAAAGGTAAAACTGATTAAAACCTTCAAAGATAATGAAAAAATGTTTCCTCACATAAGTGTATAACCTCATTCTTCATAAAAATGAGAATAACAACAACAAAAATATATTTGGACTGCAAAAGAGTGGACTGACTTGAGTTTTCTATTCATTCTCAAAATTACAGAATATTTGAGGCTACTGATTCTCTAACCTTGAAAATATTATAAAAAGAAAAAAATTACAAATTAATTTGTCTCCAATGAATTAAATATAGATAAGAATAAATAGAAAAAATTACAAGGTCTTTTTCTATTTTAGTGTTCCATATTCCCTATTCAGTATTTTAAAATTTGTGATTATAATGATGTTCTTTTACTGAAGATTTCAAAAGGTTCTTTCATTTCATTTCTAAAATGTCATAAGTGCAATATCAAATCCCTCTGTGTACACATTAGCATAACATGCTAGCAGGCAGCTATATTTATTTTTCATCGTGTGGTCTTTAACCATAAAGAGTATCCAGAAATCATTTTTTAGCAGATTATTTCCTGTATACATGCATAAACACATGCACATGCCATTTCAAGTAGTGTGCAGTCTGCGTGATGCTTGAATGTAGTCTATGTTTACTAAAGCAAAAATAGTCTCCAGGACTCAAGAAGAAGACATCTGCTTTTATTCAGTAAGAAAGAGATGTTACATAAAATATTACTCCTCATTTTAACATATTCTACATATAATTATTTTATAATTAATGCTACATCCCAAAGTAATTTTCATGTTCAAAAAAATCCTATATTTCATTGACTAGATATTTTAATGTAACTTCTTTGAACATACATATTTCAGTAAACTGCCATCGTTGTTAAGATAAATGGAAATTTTAAAAATTCTTTTCTCAATTCCATTATCATGAAAGTTTGAGGATTCTGTGTGGTTATTAGGCAGACAATTACATTTTTTTCTTATTATCCTGTCATCAAATTTCTCATATGGACTAATTAGGCTCATATTATTCTTGCATGAGAGAGCTTTGAGACAACAGAATGTAGAATTCTACATTTGAACAAGGATGTTCTGAACATTTGAACATTTTTAAAAATGCCTTTTCAGATATAAAGATAAGAAAAAGTTTATACACACACGCGCGCGCGCACACACACACACTTAAACACTCACAGAGTCAAAGAGACAAAGAAAGCATAAATAATGCAAAGTCTCATGCACAGAAACTGCAGAAAATGGAATTCAGAGAAACCTATCAGCAAGAACACAGCAGAAATGATGAATTCTAGTAGAAGTAAGGTAAGAAACAAGCAAATAGGCAAATTCCAGCTTGAAAGACAACAGACAAAGTTGAAGGAATAAAATAGATATTGTTGTATAAACTTTTTTTTTTAAAGAGAGAGGGATAGTGAGAGAGAGAGAGAAACAGAATCAATTTTATTTAGTTTTCCATGTGACTTTCATTGTTCAAACACTTGTTGTGTACATGGTGTTGGGGTTTGAACTCGTGTTCTTGTGCATGCCAGGCAAGCGCCTTAACTGCTGAGCCACCATTCCAGCCCCTAAATAAAGTTTTTAATACATGAAAATTTGAAAGTTCATTTGGTTCATATAATTCCAACTTCCAACTACTATAAGTTAATTTCATTTAGCCTTATTTTCCTAATTGTAAAATATGTGTGTGGAGGGGATAAAACTCTCCCTTTTATACATATTTTATATTATTTTGTTAAAATCTTGTAAGGTTGTTCAAAAATTAAAAAAAACCAAACAAACAAACAAACAAAAAAAGAAGTTATGTTGAGGGGCTGGAGCGGTGGCTTGGCAGTTACAGCGCTTGCCTGGGCATGTGCAAGTACACGGGTTCAAACCCCAGCACCCACGTATACAACTAAGTGTCAGAGCAACAAAAGCCATGTGAATAACTCAATAAAAATTGATTCTGTCTCTCTCTTACTGTCCTTCTCTCTTTAAAAAAATAAGAAGTTATGTTGAAGATTAAATGACATGCATGACGATATGCTTCATAACATATAAAGTGACAATGATATGAAAATTTTTAATATTAACTAGCTCAACTTCCTATGAAAGTGCTCTATTACTCTATGTACTTCCTTTTTACCAATTATTGAACCCAAGGGTGCTTAATCAATGAGCCACAACTCCAACTGATTTTTATTTTTTATTTTGATAGTGGGTCTCACTGAGATGCTTAGAGCCTCACTAAGTTAGTTGCTGGGGCTGGCACTGAACATATGATCTTCTTGCCTCAGCCACTGGAGCTCCTGGGACTGTGAACCTCTACACCTGGCTTAAACAATTTTTAAAATCAATTTACAGGACTAGATTTCATGGAAACAATATAGCACTGTTAACAGATACTTCAAAATAACCCACTGATACCGTCACTAAGAAAGCTAAATTTATTTTAGTTTCAAAAGAGTCAAAATATAGGCAAAACTTTAAAAAAACTGTAAAATTGTAGCTGTGGATATGCATAAAGTACAGAAAAACTTGCTTGTTTTGTGTGTGGGTATGTGTGTGTGCTCCTGGAGACTGAACCCAGGAGTGCTGTACCATTAAGCTACATCCCCAGCCCTTTTGCTTTTCTTTTGTGATGAGGTATAAACTGATGAGGTTGAGCTTGAACTTCACTCAGCCTCCAAAGTCACTGGAATTACAAGGGAGTACCAAGGCACTTGGTCAGGTTTGTTTCTACATCATTCATTATACAAGAAAAGATAAGGGTATAGACTTTCAGAAGCTTACAGGTAAATAGATCCTTCACTGAGGTAGCCATTAAGAAAGTCAAAACCAGAATGAAACAAGTCCAAAGTATCTTGAATAAAAAGTGTTTGATTTTGAGCAATATGAAACACATATATACCTTAAAGGTATTTTATAATAATTAATTCTCAGAATGCTACTTCTATTCAATAATAGCAGGAGAAAAGTTTTGTTTCTAAGAAAGATTTTTAAGGACGAATTTTAATTGGTTTCAAACGCAAGGCATTTTATAATCTGACCCTAATTTACCCTTTCAAGCCAGATTCCAACTTCTAAATCCTATATACATTTTAAAGAAAGATTTGTGGTATTTTTTTTAAACTACAAATTTATTTTTACCGATTCCACTGAGAACAAGTTCTGTTTAAAGTCAACATATCTTCACCAACTTAGTTTCTCATTAGACTTTTTTCAAAATACAGAAAATATAAGCATATTATTAGGAGAAATAGCATTAAAATCTCTCTGAACAAAAGTATTAATATAAATTAAGGAACTTTCCTATAAGCCCATACAAGTAAGTAAGATGAACAAAAAAGTATTTTTGTGCAAAAGCTATTTCATGCATGTTAATTTGGTGCTTTACTGTTTTCACAGAAACACTGAGAAATGTGAATTTCATTGGCAGAAATTTTTTTTTATTGATAGTGGAACTCAGCAGAGAACTTAGACATCTACAAACTGCAGAAATTATTTGGTTGAAATTGGTTAATAGGATAAAAATCAAGTTCTAATTGTGTTTTACTAAGTATGGGACCTTGGATCAGAATCAGAGCTTTTCTCTGAAAAGAAATGTTCTGAAATTTGCTTCATGTATTATATTACCTGAGAATCCATGACACATGAGAGAAAGAAACTGAAAAGTAGGACCTGACATCAACCTTAGAAAATAAGAGCTACCACTCAATTTATATAGTTATCTACTCAGTGTTACAGCCAAAGCTCTTTAAAATAATCAATTGTCAACCAATGACAATGTTCAGGAGTTTCTGAGTTTCTGACCTATGGTATCAGGAGCAGACACAAGTGGATATACATTAACAGTTTGAGAATATTAGGACTGTTTCTGAATAACATCATTGTGGATTTCCACCATCAGTTCTATTGATATGCATGACTAAATGAGTTGCAGAGGGATTAAAGAACTGCTCACTGATAGGACACCAGGCCCTGATGAACAACTTGTCGCTCTACTGCCAATGCACTGCTGAGGATGCAACTGAGAAGACATCCACTTACATAAGCTCAACAAGGTAACATTTTTAATGGAATCTCTTTGACCTGAGTCACATACAGGTGGTTGGTTTTATCTTAAATAAAATCACCACAAGCAATAGAACAATAATAGTATATAACCTGATTGTGGAGATCATGACTGACTGGAAAACCAAGTGAAACTGAGCCTACAGTTCCCATTCATCAATGTTTGATGGAATCGAGAATGTGTTTTATTAATTTAGAACTATTATATTTAAATCCTAAACAACCACATAATAGGCACTGAAATCCTTACAGCAATTAAAAGCCTTCCAAAGGGAAAAAAGCCACCTGATGGATTCCTCACTGAGTTTTACCACACCTATGAGGAGCTAACTCCTCTCATTACTAAGCTATTCCAAGACATTGAAAAGGAGGGAACTCCCACACACTTTTTATGAGGCAAACATAACTCTGATACCAAAACCTAACAAAGACACATCAAAAAAAAAAAACTAATGAACAATACCCTGATGAACATCGATGCAAGAATCTTTAACAAAATCCTAGTAAACCACATTCAAAAACACATCAAGAAGATAACTCACGTCAATCAAGTGGGCTTCATTCCAGATATGCAAGCCTGGTTCAACATATGCAAATCAACAAGTGTAATTTTGTCCCGGTCCAGCCGGGTTCTGACCTAAGGGACAGGCTGGGGATGAGAAAAACCACAGATCGGAGACCTGTATTTCTTTGTTCAAACTTTACTTCTCCTTTTTATATATCCATACTTTACATCTCTCTTTCAAGGCAACGTTCATTTGTACTGCTACGACAAAATGTCTAACATTAAGTAATCTCAAACAAGTCAAGGAAACGCTACAAGACTCTATTTCAGAGCAAACATAGACAGCAATTACTCACAGTTCTGAAGGCTGGGAAGTTCAGGAGCAAAGCATAGGCAGGTTCAGCTGCTGGCAAGAGCTCATCTTTCAAAGGAGCAGGGACACCACGTCCAGCAGAAAACCACGAGAGCTCTCTCCCAAAGGAAGAGCTCTGACTGCTGTCTGGAGCCTCCTTTTTAAAGGGTGAAAGGCCTTCTCCCCGCACCATCGAGGCCTCTCTACATTAGCTTGTTCATTGCCACACCTGGATTTCGGAGGCACACGTTTGATCAGTAGGCCCCTATGTGGACCCCTTGAAAGATCTAGAATAATTGGCAGGTGACAACAATGTGAAACGTCTGAAGCTCTTGACGACACCCTGTTTTTCAAGCCTAACAATACACAATCTAGCAGTCCCTATCGAAGGAGCCTATGCAAACAGCAACAAGATCCAGGGCAGCTGATAAAACAAAGATCAGACCCCAAATAGGGATCAAAGGAATTAATCTTAACTATATAGAGACCATATTATGACAAAACATCAGCTAGTATAATACTAAATGGAGAAAAGCTGAAAACATTTCCACTCAACTCAAGAACAAGACAAGGCTGGCTGTTCTCACCACTTTTATTCAATATAGCTCTCAAGACCCCAGACTGAGCAATTAGGCAAGAGAAGGAAATCAAAGAGATAAGAATAGAAGGGAGGAAATCAAACTATCCTATATCTGGAAGATCCAAAAAAATGCCACCAGAAAACGTTTGAGCTTATAAACAGATTTAGCAAAGTGGCAATCTACAAGCTCAACACCTGTAAATCAATAGCTTTCCTATACACTAACAGTAATAGGATAGAAGAAGAAATCAGGAAATTGGTCCCATTCACAATATCCCCCAAAAGAACAGCATACTTGGGGATTAATCTAACAAGGGAAGTAAAAGACCTCTACAAGGAAAATAGACATTGAAGAAAGAAATTGAAGACATCAGAAGATGGAGAAATGTTCCATCCTCTTGGTTAGGCAGAATTAATATAAAATGGCCATTAGCCAAAAGCACTATACAGATTCAATGAAATTCCCATCAAGATACCAATGTCATTTACAGATATAGAAAAGGCAATTTTCAAATTCATTGGAACAACAAGAACCTCAGAATAGCCAAAACATTAGTAAGTAAGAAAGACAAAACAGGTACATTCGAACTACCAGATCTAAAAATACTATAGAGCTGTAGTAACAAAAACAGCATGCTACTGGTATGAAGGTAGGAATGAAGACCAATAGAAGAGAATAGAAGACTCTGAGACACATCCACAAATCCTTAAATATCTCATTGTGACAAAAGGGGTTAAAATATAACATGGAGGAATGACAGCCTGTTCAACAAACTGTGCTGGACAACCTGGACAGGCACATAGAGGAAGTTAAAATTAGATCCTTATCTTCTTCCTTGCACAAAAATCAAATCAAAATAGATCAAAGAACTATTAAGAATCCATCTACCATACAACAGCTATGAGAAAAATTAGAGCCAACATTCTAACATTTGTGAGTAGGCAAAGACTTTCTCAACAAGACTCCCAAAGAGACAGAATTAAAGTCAGAAATCAATGCATGGAATTTCATTATACTGAAAAGGTTCGGCTCAGCCAAGGAATTGTTCAAAATTGTCAAGAGATAACCAACAGAATGGAAGATACTCATGGTTTGTGGTCCTCCCATAGGAGACTAATATCCAAAATTTACAAAGAACTCAAAAAACTTAATACCAACAAACAAACAATTCAATCAATAAATGGGCCAAAGAGCTAACTTGAAACTTCTCAACAGAGGAAATCAAACAGACAAAAGATATAGGGGAAAGTACTCTAAATCACCAGTAACCAGAGAACTGCAAATCAAAAAAAGCATTAAGATTTCACCTCACTCCTGTCAGATTGGCAAAGATAAAGAATATAAACAATAACAGATGCTGGAGGGGCTGCAGGGTGATAACAACACTAGCACACTTTTGGTGGAACTGCAGACTAGGACAGCTGCTCTGGAAAACAGTGTGGAGACGCCTCAAAAATTAAGGATGCCAAAACCTCTACATAGATTTAATGCTATCCCTATAAAGATACCTATGTCATTCTTTAAAGACATAGAAAAAGCAATTCTCAAATTCATTTGGAACAACAAGAAACCAAGAATTGCCAAAGCACTACTAAGCAAGAAAGATGAAACAGGCGGTTTTGCCATTCCAGATCTAAAACTATACTATAGGGCCATAGTAACAAAGACAACATGGTA
>PVKS010019011.1:0-39141 GCA_004027875.1 Aplodontia rufa
TTTCTCTTTTCATAGAAGTTTTAGAATAAGCTTGTCTTTGTCCACAAAGGAACTTGCTGATGTTTTATTAGGAACTTAGGTAGATCAATTTAGGGATAAATGACATCTTTATTACATTGAGCCTCCCAATCCATGAGCATGTTGAATTTCTCCAAGTATTTAGATTTTTTAGCAATTTCTTCCATCAGAATTTGGTAATGCAGATCATTTATATTAGGACTTGTTCAGATTTATATCTAAGTCATTTTCGTTGGAGCAATTGAAAGTGGTATTTAGTTTTTATTTTGGTTTCCAAGGTTCATTGTCAACATATAGAAGTATAATTACTTCTTCTATGTTGATCGTACTTCCTGTGACCTTGTTAAACTCACTTATTAGTTGTAGAAGCTTTTTGTAGGTTCCTAGAATTTTCTATGTAGATAATCATGCCATTTGTGAACCAAATTTTGTCTCCCTTTCTAGTCTCTGTTTTTTAACTTTTATTTTCTTGCCTTATTGAAGTGGCAAGGATGTCTAGTCCTAGCAATTAAAATTGCTTAGTGTCTACAACCAAGCTTTGTTCCCCATCTTAGAGGAAAAACATTTATTTATTTAGTCTTTTCTGCCTAAGCCTGGTGTTAACTGTAGATCTCTTGTCAATGGTGTTTATGAGGTTGAAGAAATTCCTCCAGGGGTTGGGGATTTAGCTCAGTGGCAGAGCGCTTGCCTAGCATGCGCAAGGCCCCAAGTTTGGTCCTTAGCCCTGAAAAAAACAAAAGAAAAAAAAGAAAGAAATCTCTCTGGTCATAGTCTGTTCGAGAACTTTTATTATAAATGGATGTTGAATTTTGTTGACCATTGTATCAGTGGATATGATTGTAAAGCTTTTCCTCTCTGTCTTACCAATATTGGGGATTATATGGATTCATTTTAAAATATTGAACTATGGTTGCATCCCAAAATAAAATCCAGTTAGTTGTGGCATATTATTTTCTTTATACATTGTTAGGTTTGGTTTGCTAAAATTTTAATGAGGATTTTAACGTCAACATAATGGGAGATGTTGGTCTGTGGTCATTTATTTCTTATTTCTTTTGTACCTTATTTTTTGGTTTTTGTATTAGGATAATACTGACCCTCATAAAAATTGATGTAGTAGTAAGTATTCCTTCTCTTTCTTTTCTTTCTTTAAAGAGAGAAGGACAGTGAGAGAGAGAGAGAATCAATTTTTATTGAGTTTTTCACATGGTTTTCGTTGATCTGACATTTAGTTGTGTACGTGGGTGCTGGGGTTTGAACTCGTGTACTCGCGCATGCAAGGCAAGCACTGTAACCCCGGAGCCACCGCTCCAGCCCCTGTATTCCTTCTCTTTATTCTTGGTGGTCTTTGTGTAAAACTGGGGTTAGTTATTTGAATGTTAAATAGTCTAGTGAAACAAAATGTGCCTGGATATTTATCTGGAACTTTTACATTGCATGCCTCAATTTCTTGGTAGATATAGGGCTATTCAGATTGTCTCTTTCATCAGGGTTGACTTTTGGTAGAATGCAGGTTTTGAGACGTCGGTATGTTTCTTCTAAGCAGTCACATCGAGAGAGTAAGTCATAGTACTTCCTGATTTGCCTTTCAATGGCACCTGAATCTGTGGTGCTCTCCTGTTTTCCCCCGATATCGGTAATATGTGTCTTTCTTCTTCTTATCTGTGTTAGTTTTGCTTGAGACTTATCAATTTTTTTGATTTTTTTTGAAGAATCATCTTTGTTTTATTGTTTTCCTATTTTTAATTTTATTGCTTCCTGCTCTTGTGTTTTCTTTTTTCTTTAAGATATATTCTTCTATTAGGCTGGGGATATAGCTTCATAGGAGAGAACTTGCCTAGCATGTGTGAACCCTGGGTTCAATTTCTAACACGGAATAAAAAAATATATGTATAATGTACACGTATAAAATTATATATATTCTTACATAAAATATATATTATATATTCCCATATATATATAAATTATATATGCATATGCATATTCTTACATCAACTGCCCAGCTGTCCTGTTGTCTTTTCCTTTTGAGTTTTTATTCTTTGCCCTTTCCTAATGCACGTTAATTTTGTGTGTTTTATGATGCTTTGAAAGCCTTCTTGACGTATGAATGTAGTTTCAGCTTTGTCTTTTCCTCAAGTGGTAGAGGATATTTTGAACACCTTTCTCTGCTTCACCTGCTGGAGGTACGAGCACCTCTGTCATATTGTGGGCTACACCAGCTTAACTCATAGTCTTCTTAGTTTAATACCAAAGGTTAAATTTGTGTTTGGAAAGAAGTAGTTTCCACATTTTTTTTCTTGAGGTTGGCTTGGTGATTCTTAGCATCTGTGCCCTGTCTCCCTCTGCTATGCTCTAAAGTAAATAGCTGGGACAGAGCTCCCTTCTCTGCCATGCAGGGTGTGTGGTCTGCTGCCGCTTTCCTGAGTTGCCAGTGCCAATGGTTTTCGACATAGATTTCTGAGCTGTTTGTTCACTTGATTGCTAGTCACTAATCCAATGTCAATACCATGCTGGTCAATATCATTCCTTTTTTTTCAATCTCGTTTGACAAGTAAAACAACAGAACTGTGTCAGCGTCAGGTGCTTGGCCTGAAGTCATCCAGCATAGCTTCATGCGTGAGAGTTCAGACTCTGGAGCTGGAATGCCTAGATTTATATTTGGGAACCGAACTTTACTAGTTGAGTACCTTCCGCAAGATATCTAATCGCACTAAGTTTTAGCTTCCCTTTCTAAAAAATAGTAATAACAATGATGTGGTTGTTAGGAGGATTAAATGTCATAATTCACATTAAATATCCTGCCTCCTGCCATTGTAATTGCTCAGTGGGAAGGAGCGCCAGGTTGTTGGCTATGATGAGGCAGCTTCTCAGCAGATGAGCTGGTGTATTGGGGACCTCTGACTCTCAGTTATGTGTGTGTCACACTGGGTAAGACTACAGCAAATAGTCCACGGCCCTGGTGCAGCTCTGAATTCTAATGCCATCATCTGTTTGGATGACTTTAAATCAATCTCTTTCAATGTCAATTCTTTTCTTTTTCTTTTAATTGTTGCATTATAGTTGTACATAATGGTGGGATTTGTTACATCTTCTTAACATACACACAATATCAATGTCAATTCTTTGCATTGAAATATGGATAAAAATATTAAAGTTGTTAAAATTAAAGAAGTTTATTTTATGCAAATGGTTTAGTACCAGGTCTGGGTCCAGTGGGTACTTAGTAAGTTTTGTTAAATAAATGAATAATATTTGTAATAGTAACCTGTGAACTGATTATGCCTATAGAATTATAAACAAATAATTGTTATGATACACCAAAGTTGGTTGTTCATATGAAACACTAATACTGAGTGACCTTTGGAATACTTTTGGTCTTCTAGGAAAAGAATTTTGTAATAAGCTTGATTCTTCACCCAGAAGGTTAAAATATGGAATAATTGACAGAAAATATCCACCCACAGTTTAAGCTTACAAAATCTTAATGCCCCAGGCGAACTGGTACACCCAGCCCTGGACATAAAGAACACAGTGTCAACTAATCCAATCCGAGCTGTCAGTCTTGGCCCCATAGCTTGATGCTTTTGGCAGACTTGATGAACCCAAAGGCCTGAGGCTTGGGTGTATTAATCTTTTTCATTAGACGAGGTCTGGGTATTGGGAGCAGGTTCCTTGATTCAATCAGACTGAAATAAATGTTATTTCTTCTTGTACAATTATGGAAAAAGTGTTGAAATGTTGGATACATGGGTGCTCTTGAATGAAAGAAAAGATTTGAAGCTTACTGTAGCTCTGTAACTGCACATGTGTGGCTTCTATTTATTGGCGGTTTACTATGCCAAGTGTTCTGCTAAGCATTTGACTTGGAACATTCCATTTAGTACTCAGTCCTACTCCACAAGGTAGGCACACTAATTCACCATGTTTGAGACATGGAGCTGGGCACAATGGTGGATGTCTGTAATCTCAGCCACTTGGGAGGCTGAGGCAGGAGGATTGCAAGTTCAAAGCCAGCCTCAGCAGTTTAGTGAGTCACTAAGCAACTTTGTGAGACCCTGTCTCAAAACAAACAAACAAACAAATAAATAAATAAAAAGGACTGGGGATGTGGCTTGGTGGTTAAGCGCCCCGGAGTTCAAAGCCTAATACCCAAAGGGGCGGGGGAGACATGGAGGCTTAAAGAGACCATAATGTTTTTTCTTTCAAATCCCATGTGTTCACATTCCCATGCTCTTTACTTGACTCATGAACTTCCACTGTCTTCCAAAGGGTGCATATGATTCGGTAAGAACATAGTTGACTAAATATCTCATGTGTCTTTTTTCCCCTTTATCTTTCTTAGGCCACCTCGAGACTTAGATTCTAAGGCTTGTATTTCTATTGGAAATCAGGTGAGAAAAGTCATGCCTGCCAGCTAATGCTTCGATTGTTTTATGTATATATCTTCTGAATGACCACCGAAAAATGTCTTTTTTATAACATTCTGCGAGGATTGGTCAAAAACATTTCCACATTAAAGGGGAATGACTGGAACGCTTTTGCTATTTTGAATTGAGAATTGAAAGCCTATCTGTTGCAGCATTGATGAAGGGTATTGGAGAAGACTGGATGAGGGGCGATTCCTAAAGCAGCCTTGATCTAGTTGCCGCTGGTAGTTAGAAAGGAATTAAGGGGGCGTGGCTGAAGAAGTGCAGTATAGTTAGGTTCAGCAGAGCCATTGGAAAACTGAGTGGGTTTGGGTCTCTGTGTTGCCTATGATGAGCAGGTGGCTTCCTGTAGAAACCGGAGTGTCTCCTGGTGCTTCTTGTGGCTGTTTTGACCTGCAAGAAAAACTTGAGACCCAGCAATGAATAACCCTTTGAGCATTTAGAGAAGCCAGATGGAGGAGGCAGCATAGTCAGTATCTAGTTGGTTTATTGCTTTCCTGTTCCATTATCTTTCCTCTTCCCTACAGAACTTTGAGGTGAAGGCTGATGACCTAGAGCCTATAATGGAACTTGGACGAGGTGCGTACGGGGTGGTGGAGAAGATGCGGCACGTGCCCAGCGGGCAGATCATGGCGGTGAAGGTAGAGTTGATGTCCCCCCCAAGTGTGGTACATTTGTCCATCCCACCTGTAAACCAGCCCCTTTCAAACAAGCAAAATAGTCTTCAATAGGATGAGAAAGAAAAGATTATTTGTAGGGAATAATATTTCTCGCTAATGTATAGAAAATGCTTCTTTGATATGTGTTATGTGTACTTTTATTCATTCATTCATTCATTCATTCATTCTTTTTGGTACCAGGAATTGAAGCCTGGGACACTTAACCACTGAGCCACATCCCTAACCCTTTTATTTTTTATTTTTTTATTTTGAGACAGAGTATTACTAAATTGCACAGGGCCTTGCTAAAGTGCTGAGGCTGACTTTGAACTTGTGATCCACCTGCCTCAGCCTCCTGAGCTGCTGGCATTACACGTGTGCGCCATAGTGCCTGGCTCTTTTATTGTTTTTTTAAGTAAGCCCCCCTACCACCATTTTTAATTTTTTACACATGACAATATCATCCTCACATTTAAGAATTAATAAGTGCTTTCCTAACCTCATCTAATTCTAGGTCTGAACTAAGATTTCTTTGATTGTTTCAAAGTGGTGTTGTTCTGTTTGATTTTCCAATCAGCATCTGAAGCAAAGCTCACTCATTGTGCTTGGTTGTTACGGGGCATGGGTCTCTTCTATACTATCTCATGTTGCTTTTAAAGAACTGTCCCTGAAAATCAAGAAGCTGTAATCGAGAGAGAAAGCATCTATTTATGGAAGAAGGAGGATAAACACAGCTAGAGTAAATATGGGTCACTGTTGAGCTATGACAGAAACCTGGAATCAGCTGACACTTCTGGAGTAGATGAGGAAGGGTCTTAAGGAATTGCGTCTCCTGGATGAGTTAACATGCCTGGGACCTTGTTAGGAGCGGCAGGAGACTTGGTGCCCTTTGTAGTTGAAGAATGGAGAACACCTGGGGACCTAGTGATAATGTAGCTTTCCTGTCAATTAAGACACAGTCACATTTCTGGAAGGCAATATTTGCATATGTGACGGGTTTGTCTTCTTTCAGAAGCACTGGGTAGAATTAAATGAGTTCTCCATTTGCTTGATTCCTTCCATTCCTGTAGTTATACCAATTCTCTTATAGTTGTTCTTTATTCCAAATACAGTCGGCCCTCCCAATCTGTGGGTTCAACCAACCACAGGTCAAAAATATTGAAAGAAAATTGTACTGAACATGTGCAGGCCTTCCCCATCATTATTCCTTAAACAATAGAGTGACAGCTGTTTACGGACATTTACTTTGTGTAAGACGTTGAGAGCAGTCTAGAGATGATGTAAGGTATATGAGAAGATATGCATAGGTCATGGGCGAGTGCTGTATCATTTTATGAGAGGCTTGATTTTGGTCCCCAGGGATGCAGAGGGCTGACTGTAGCTACCGTACTTCCACAGGTTCCCAAAGAGAGGCTTTGGGCTTTTTTCCCTTAGGATCCCAAGTAGGCCGTAAAGTAATTAATATCCTAGTGTCTTCACACTGAGCAGATAGTACAGTTAACCGGATTCTCTTTTCTAGATGGGGGAGAGTTAATTTTTTTTCCCTCCACTTAATTGTGTGTGTGGTGCTGGGGATCAAACCCGGGTCCTCATGCATGCCAGGCAAGCTCTCTACAGTGGAACGACCTCTCCAGCCCCAACCAGATTGTTTTTACAAACTTAAAAAATACGTTCCGAACATTTGACCACTCTTGGAAATATTCAATCAGTTTGCTTCAAGAAATCAAATGATGACCAAGTCTTCTTTATTTTTCATTTATTACAAATGGCACATCACTCAGGGTTGGTGTGTGCTAGCAGTGGTGAATGTCTGCATGATTTCAGGATGGGGCTCCTCCAGGTCCCTGTCTTCCTACCTGACTCAGCTCAGAGCAGTAACTGTGAGTTTTCCTTGCGTTTCCATTCAGCGGATCCGGGCCACTGTAAATAGCCAGGAGCAGAAAAGGCTACTGATGGATTTGGACGTTTCCATGAGGACGGTGGACTGTCCATTTACCGTCACCTTTTACGGAGCGCTCTTCCGGGAGGTAGGTGGTCCTCTGCTTCAAAGTCTAAGAGGATCAATAACTAAGTTTCTCCACTTGCCGTGAGCCATGGCTGTGTGCTGGGTTGCTCTTTGAAGATGATCTTGCTCATTTCTAGATTCCTTTGAGATCTTGGAGGGAAGCCGTACTCTTCCTCCAGAAACTCAAGCAGGAAATCGTTCTTCAGGACGGCTGCTGATTGTTTCTTCTTCCCCCCTTTTCCACCCTTCTTTACAATCCATGAATGGATTGATCTGCAGGGGGACGTGTGGATCTGCATGGAGCTCATGGATACATCCCTAGATAAGTTCTACAAACAAGTTATCGATAAAGGCCAATCAATTCCAGAGGACATCTTAGGGAAGATAGCAGTTTCTGTGAGTACATCCTGAACCCACTGCAGGGAGAATGTGAGATGTCTAGGCCACAGGTGTCTTTGTGTTCCCAGTATGAGGAGCCACTCAGTACCTCTACCATACCCACCAGCCAACACTTATCTGTTCAACACTTGGCTACACTGCTGGTGGGCAGATAAGTGCTTTTCTTTCTGAGCACCGTGTAGAAGATGCTACCTCTGACTTGGTTTGCAAACTCGGAGTTGAATACCCTACACAGTGCGTTCATCTGCCATGACCTCAGACTCATTGTCTGTGCTCTAATATCTTCTTTATTTCAATTTTTTTTAAGAGAGAAGGACAGTGAGAGAGAGAGAGAGAGAGAGACAGAAACAATCAATTTCTATTGAGTTTTTCACATTGCTTTCGGTGCTCTAACACTTAGTTGTGTACATGGGTGCTGGGGTTTGAACCGTGTACTTGCGCATGCTAGGCAAGCGCCGTAACCACCGAGCCACCACTCCAGCCCCTATTTCAATTTTTAATTTGTAGATTTTAAATGTTTTCTTAAAATGAGTAGGTATAACATGGTATTGTTATATTGTGTGCACGTTGGAATATGTAACAACAGATCCCATCATTACGTACAACTATAATGCAAGAATAAAAATGTGGGATAAAATCAAATAGGCATAAAAAGAAGAAAAGGAGAAAGAGATAGAAAAGATGGCTGCTGAGGCTCAGAAGGGTAGAGAGAAAAGAAAATGCTCAGCGGCGAACAGTAAAAACGTAGATGAGTGAGAAAACTCTGCTGTCACATACAGTCCTTGCTGGTGGGTGGCGCCCGTTTTGTGTCGCTTGCTGGGTATTTCCTGGATAGGACCTGCTCTACTTGGGAAAATACTTCACCCTGTGACTGTAAGCCAGGAATAATAAACCTGAATATACTTAACATTCAGTTTCTTTCCAGTGATGGGGTAAATAAATCTACTTTGTGTTTCTCTTACAGATTGTAAAAGCATTAGAACATTTACACAGTAAGCTCTCTGTCATTCATCGAGGTAAGCATCCATGGAGCTCCCTTGGTTATTCCTTTCAATAAGCTCATTTCTTTTGCTTGGAGTCTCCTTCCCCGCTCCCTCTTCCCTGCATAGATGGAGGTGCAATTGAGCCAGGCAATCATTTTGGATTATCTAGTAGACCGTAGATGTAGCTGTGTTAGCATTCTGTGAATGTAACAAAATACCTGAGATAATCAACTTGTAGACAGGAAAGGTTTATTATAACACACAGTTTTGGAAGGTTCAGTCATGCTCGTTTTGCCCCGTTACTTTTTGGCCTGTGGTGGGGCAACAAATCATGGTGGGAGTAAGTGACAGAGGAAGACTCTGTGGCTGGGAATGAAAGTGTGGAAAAGAACATGGCCCCATGTCCCCTTTGAGGGCACAATCCCAATGACCTAAAACTTCTCTCGAGTTCCCACTTCTTGAAGTTTCTACTACCTCCAAAACGTGCCAACCTGGGTACACAGCCTTCCACACTTTGGGGGACATAAAAAGTCCAAACTGTAGCAGTGGCCATTCTTTATCTTGGCTGAGGGCATAAGAAGACCTGAGCTTTATATTACAACTAAATTGAAAGCAATACACCTGTTACCAAGCAAAGCTAAGGAATCATGCAGAATTGCAGGGATGATAAAAATTTATCTTGTATGACTTGTTACAAAAGCATAATGAACAAGTGAATTAGAATCTACATTTTAACAAGATCCCCAGGTGATTTCTGTGCACACTAAGGTGTGGAAACCTCTGGAATAAAATAGAGCCCTTTCAGGCTGTAGGAGGTGGAGAAAAATATTTGTTTTTTTTTCTTTTACACCTCCTTCTCTTCCGTTCTCTTGGCCTATTATCTTTGCATCCATTCATTCATCCACACATGTCCATTCATCCACCTTTTATCCATCCATTCATCCACCCATTTATCTCTTATAATCATCTTTAAAGCATTGTTTAGATACAGTGATGTAATAGATGCCCTGAGATATATCAATGAAAATATATTCTTATTAAAATTCTACCTAGAGATTCTCAATAGGAAAATAGGATAAATATACTAGCAAAAAAAGCTACGAAAAAAGAAACCATCTTGGAAATAGGAAAAAACCCAAATATGGAAATAGTTTACATAGGGTGTAAAAGAAGTCATTGATTATTACTGGGAGTCCATAGTTGGGAAAAGCTTCTTGGAAGCGATGCACTAACCAGGGCTTTGAGGAAGTTCATGGAAAAGTTTTGATAGCTAACAGGGCTTTGTGGTGTGAGCTGGGAAGGGGAATGTGTCTATTATTATTAAATTGTTTGTATTAAAAAAGTGGAAAAATGCGAGGTTGGAAGACAAGGAGAAGAAATTGAGATGGAATATAGATAGGAAAAAAAATGGGAATTATTCCCAAATGTGAAAGTGATTTTTGATGGCTTACTTCCAAATTATGAAATATTTAATTCTTATTAGAGAATATACGTAAGGTTTAAAAAATAACAAAATGAAATTTGTGTTATCAGCCAGTTTAAAAGAAAAATTATAAAGGATATTTTAAACAGTTTTCATTCTGTGTCCTCTGTGAAGAGTGTCACACAGGAAAAAGAAGATGTGATTACTAATGCCATTATCCAGAGATGACAGTAGCCCATCTACTGGGGAATGTGGGTGGTGGGTTGCATCCTTCTAGTCTGAGGGGTTCAATTAAATCTGTTCAGTAATGCCCCTTCTGTGACCTGCCCAGTGGTCTGGCATGCCTGGCTTTATTTATTTTTTTAGTTTTAATTTTTTTGGTACTGGGAATTGAACCCAGGAATGTTTAACCACTGAGCCACATATACAGCCCTTTTAAAAAATTTTTAATTTGAGACAGGTTCTTACTCAGTTGCTTAGGGCTTCACTAAGTTGCTGAGGCTGACCTCAAGCTTGTGATCCTCCTGTGTCAACCTGTTACTCAACAATGACCTCTGACCTATCTCTCGTAGAAATTTCACTCAAAACTGGTTGCTTTGACCACATTTGGTATAACATTGTGCGACACTCTGCGTTTTCATCCTCAGTCTCTTACTCCTATGCCAAATACATAGTAGATCATTTCGAACCGAGCGTTGGATTCAGCAGTAATTTTTAAAAAGTGTTTACCATATAGTGGAAAATGAAGATGATAAATAAATAGAGGAAAACTGTTCTTTCCATCTGGAGATTCACAATCTTATAGGACACAGACAAAACATGCAGAAGAAAAATGGAGTGGAAAGTCACCAGCATAAGTGACTATGAGTGGGGGTAGGCGATAATGGTCCGGAATGGAAGGTGAAGGACAGATGGCAACTTCAGGCCCTCTGGTGGCAGAGACGTGAATCCTCCAAGCAGGCTGGGATCATGGTGTGTTGTTGTTCTTGCCTTCAGACGTCAAACCCTCTAACGTGCTGATTAACGCGCTGGGCCAGGTGAAGATGTGTGACTTCGGCATCAGTGGCTACCTGGTGGACTCAGTTGCTAAAACAATTGACGCGGGTTGCAAACCATACATGGCCGTGAGTATGCAGCTGCAGGTGTCTGAGAAAGCAGCTGCGTGCAGAACCAGCCCAGGGAATAAGAAATGGGGGGGCCTTGAACTGTGCTTAGGAAAATTGAATTATGCCTAAGATTCAAGAAGTAGTCTACATCATTTTCTTTTCTTTTTTTAAGAGAGAGGGACAGTGAAAGTGAGAGAAAGAGAGAACTGATTTTAATTTAGTTTTTTATGTGGCCTTCGTTGCTCCAATACTTTGTTGTGCATGTGGTGCTGGGGTTTGAGCCCGAGTCCTGATGCATGCCAGGCGTGTGTTGTAACCACTGAGCCACCGCTCTAGCCCCATCTTTTTATTTTCTTAAAAATTTCCTCTTTGAACTCCTTAGTCACTTGCTTCACATATTGTCTTCACTGTTTTGGTTCCTATAGCAATGTACCATAAGCTAGACAGCATTAATAATAAAACCAGAAACCTATTTCTCGGAGTTTAGGACACTAAGTAAAAGGTCAGGGTGCTGGCAGATTTGGTGTCTGGTGAGGGCTCACTTTTCTGATTCATAGATGGCGCCTTCTCTCTGTGACTGCCTATGGCGGAAGGGGCGAGTGATCTCTGGGGCTTCTAATATAAGGGCACTAACAAATTTCATGAATGCTGTACTCTGATGACCTGATCACCTCTTATTACTGTCACACAGGTGATTAGGTTTCAATGTGTGGATTTTGGGGGACACAAACCTTCAGACCATTGCAAAAATATTTTTAAAAGTCAGGTGAAAGAGATCTACTGTTGGAAAACACACGTAGGAGTACACACAGCCTGCATGGCTTCCACGCTGAACTGTAAGGGAGTGTCACCTTTTCTTTTTTTTCCTGAGGACAGATTAGTAAGCAGAATTTAAGTTACCTACGCAGTGGGGTTAGTCATGAGAAGAAACTCACAGCTCTGAAGGTTTGCCATTAGCAAAGAAGTTGGGCTTCCCTTTATCTGAACTGGAACTGCATTTGGAATTGAAAAGCTCCCTGTCTTAAGCTGAAAGTGGCCTTGGTCTACTAACACTGGACGGTGGTCCGATGACTCTTGTGGGTTCTTTTTTACTTGGGTCTAGACTGTTGGCGTGCTTAACAGGGGTGATTTTAGATGGGCAGAGTAGCGTTTATTCTCAAGGCAAAACTAAAAATCGTTGAGTAGGTACTTTGATCCATCACTCTCTTGATCAAAAGACGAGAAGAAGGAGAAAACCTCATGGGAACGTTGCTTCTTATTGTAGTGCCTGGGTCTTTGGCACTGATAGTCATGTTAAAGCTTAAAACGACTCTGAGTTCTTCGTTGAGCCACCAATGTTGTCTGCATTCCAGTTTCTCATTTGTCTGTCTCCTTTCCAGCCTGAAAGGATAAATCCCGAGCTCAACCAGAAGGGATACAGCGTGAAGTCTGACATTTGGAGTCTGGGCATCACTATGGTAGCGTATGATTGTCACCCCGGGCCATGGAGGTCTGAGCTTGACCCTGGGATAGGGTGGGCTTTGCGCCTAAGAAGCAAAAACCCTACCTACATGCCGTTCTTGGGGGACCTTTTCCTGCTTGATGTGGCAGGTGGTTTTTGAAGGACAATTGTTTGCAATGTGATATAGTGGGGATACTGAACTGGAATTGGGCAAAACGGATTTTCTTGTCGTTCCAACTCTTCTTCTTTGTATGTCCTTGAGTACTGGTAAAGCCAGAGGGTCCTGCTAGAATCCTGATAGTTTAAATTTTTCTAGCCGCAGCTGAGTGCTAACGTGAGTGGACCGTGCTTACCCAGGTCACCGAGATTCTCAGGATATTTTTATTGTAGGAATCTTGGCTGTTGAGGTCAGGTGTGTCCTAAAGACATGTTAACAAATAGAATAATGTCCTTGGGCACAGCCCTACACGATCAGTGTCTTATTAATAACTTTGGTGATCATAAATTGTCAGTGTTATCACCAAGGCCTGGAATTATCCACTGTGGTCCTGGCTCCTTCCCAGGCGCAGCAGCTGATTAAATCCTGTGAGTTATTTCTTGTCCCTGCCCAGAAATCACGTGATTCTGTACCAGCAGAATGGCCTTTGCCCAAGTCCAAAAAAAGCTCCCTCAATTGGTCCCAAGTTACTTTTTTCCCCATTTCACCAAGGGACCTGCAGGTGGCAGCAGAGGCACAGCTCTGTTCCCATCTCAGGGTGAGAATTTCTTTTCAGAGACCAAACTTTAGATAAACTGGTTGCTTTACATTGTTGTTTTACTCAGCAATCTGGTTGCTCTGACCAAAGACCTGACAAGAAAAACAGAGGAGGAAAAGTTTATTTTTGACTCACAGTTTCAGAGGTCTCAGTTCATAGGTCAGCCCCAGAGCTGTAAGCCCAAGGTGAGGAAGCACCTCATGGCAGAGGGCAGGGAGGAGGGAAGCAGCTCAGGACAGGGCAATCAGGAAGCAGAGAGAGCGCCACTCACCAGGAACAAACCCTAAAGCAGCGCCTGCCCGGTGACCCACCCTCTCCAGCCACTGCAGTTAACTCCCCGTTAAGCCACATCAGTGAATGAATCCATTGATCAGGTCCAAACTTTATAATCTCATCATGTCACCTCTGCATGCTCTTTCAATGTCTAACGCATGACCTTTTGGGGGACACCTTATATCTAAATCATAGCAATCCTGAAGTTTAATGCAGTTGGCTTATCATTTCTATAAAGTGACCCTGGGTGTTAGCGAAGGACCCAGATTTAGATGGGTTTTGGTGGCTTTCTCTAGGAACATAATATTTTAAAACCCTTAGTTCTAGGAATTCGGGGGAAATTGCCAGAAAACGTTACTAATTTCTTTTTATCCTCAAATTACACTCGAACTTCTCCTTTGTACCTCCCTCTTGTTCTCCTGGAGTGTAGCACAGCTGATTCCTGGAGGAGACTTCTCTCTTGACTCTATTTCCCCTGCCTTCCAGATTGAGCTGGCCATTCTCCGGTTTCCTTACGATTCGTGGGGGACTCCATTTCAGCAGCTCAAACAGGTGGTAGAAGAGCCCTCGCCACAGCTCCCCGCAGACAAATTCTCTGCAGAGTTTGTTGACTTCACCTCACAGTGGTAAGACAGCCGCCTCCCACGTGCCAGCGCTAAGGAAGGTGGTGCCATCTCACGAGTTCCCTCCATCGGGTTTGGTCCATTCTGCATGCGTTCATTCCAGAAGCATCTAGAGGGTATGCCCTCTGTGCTGGAGAGCAAGATAACCACATCCCAATCCTTTCCTCTCCTGAGCTCCAAGTCAAGTAGGGGAGTTTCATAAACCAACTATTACAGTACAGTGTTATAATATGACAAGTTCAGGGATGGAGATATGCACAGGGTGTTTGGGGAAGTCAGAGGAAAGGCATCAGGACAGAGTTTTCTAGAGGAGATAGATCCTGAACTGAGACCATGGGAGGTATTTTCCAAGCAAAAGGGAAGTAGGGGTGGAAAGGTATTCTAAGTAGAAGGAATATCGCACTTGACATCCACAAGCAAGAAACTCCTTTACAGGAGCTGTAAGCATTGAATATTGATTGGAGCACAAAGAGAAAGGTGGTAAGAACTACTGGAGGGGTTGGGGATTTAGCTCAGTGGCAGAGCGCTTGCCTAGCATGTGCAAGGCCCCGAGTTTGGTCCTCAGCCCTGAAAAAAGGAACTACTGGAGTCTCAGGGGTGGGGAACAGGTGCAGAGAGCTACTTGGATGAGGAGACAGAGGTGATTTAAGAGTCTTGCTTAGGTATCTAGATGTCGTGCAGAATCTTGGGTCCTCTAGAATGCTTGCTAACCGAGTATGTGCTTTCCTGTGAAGGTGTAGTAGACAGTCTTGGGGATATGGTAAGTGAATCCAAAAAAAGATGGATTCAGAGAAATTTGGAGCAGAAGGAGGGAAGGAACCACATCCATGTGGTGAACATTCTGTTTCCATGGAAATTGCAGTCAAGGAAAGTAAGAATGGGATAGTATTCTCCTGAGAATCCAGTGATTCCTGTCTGCATTCTGGCCATAATGCCCAAGGTTGCTTGATAATAATGACCCCTCCAAAGAGCATGCATAGAGAACATCAGAATGGAAGGAATGGAGTTAGTTTATCTGGGCTTCTTGTGAAAGCAGATGAGAATGAGGGGGGGGAGGGGAGTGCCAGAGCTGGGGGCCAGTCCCAGCTATGCCCCTTGGAGGGCAGCAGTTCCAACCGCTCACTGCTGTGGAAGAGCCTGGAGCTCTGAATACTCTTAGGGGCTCAGGGAAAGCCGAAGCAACACCTTCCTCATGGCACTGTCCCTTTGTTCTGAACACAGCTTTTATTGGGCAACATGATGAGACAGAGCAGCTCTTGGTTGCTTGGGAGACTAAGGCCTCTGGGACTTTTGTTGGTCCCAGGTCCCTCTCACCCTGAGTACTTTTCCATAATGATTTAAGAGGCTGGCCTACAGTGGTTTGATTTTGGTTTTGATTTTGGCCAGAGAGGGGCTGGAGCTCTTGGATAATGGTGTTGGGTGTCTCTAAAGTAAACATCCTCTGTGCTCTTGAGGTAGGTCACCCTGTCTGCCTTGCTCAAGGAAATGTGCTGGCCGTGGGGATGCGTCTGCCAGGTTGAAAATGGGTTATGGTTTTCGCCTTCTGGAGTAAAGAACTTGGATTTTGTTGTTGTTTTGTTTTGCTTTTTAATTTTTTCTATGTTTATTTTTGGTCTTATCCTCGCATGTTTAAAGGTCATGTAGGAAAAGCGTGAGTCATCTTGGATAGTCGAGCCCGGTAGTTCCCAAGAGGCGTGGTAACGGGGAAGGTTCTCATCCAGGGAATTCTCTTCAAGTTTTCCTTACTGTTAAGCTTCTCCTGCCCGTTTCCCTCTTTGCCCAGGGTTCTGGGTCCTTCCAGAAATTTTGGTAAGAATTAGTGAAAAGTTTGGGAAAGTGAGTGTCCCATTGTGAATGACCCGTTGAATCCAGTGGTTCTCAACTCTGGCTTGTCATTTATAAATCTTTACCAAACTTTCTAAAGTACTGTCTCAAAGCCTCACCCTCAGAGATCCCAATTTAATTAGTCTGTGGAAGGACTAATTTCAGAATTTTTTCATATGTCCTCAACTCCTCTCATTTCATTTCTAATGTGCCTGCTGAGAATCCTGGTTTTAGATGTAAGGTCTCTGGACCTGTGATTGTTTGCTTCCTGCTTGGAATGACTTCTCTGAAAATTTTTCCCCCTCCAGTACCAGTGATTGAACCCAGAGGTGCTCTACCACTGAGCCACATCTCTAGCCCTTTTAATTTTTTTTTTTTTTAATTTTGAGATAGGATCTCGCTAAATTGCTGAGGTCGACTTGGACCATACAAGTCGCTAGATTTCAGATGTGCACCACCATACCGGGCTGCAGTTTGCCAAAAATTTGTTCAATTAATTCATTTTCTTTTACTAAAGTGTTTTTTTTCTTGTACTTAAATCCAAAGAGTCAGAGCATTCAATCTTTTTACAGATGAAGACCTTGAGTGATGCGTGCTTTCTAATGGCAGTGTGCACACAGAGGCAGGCTTCTGACGCTGTCCTGTTGCTCTTTCTACAGCGACCATTCTGTCTACACTCCCCCTGTGTTGTCCCTCTTAGATCTCCCTTTCTCTTCTTTTCTCAACTTTAGTGCCAACTACCATAGTTCATTCATTGAAATCTTTTGAGTGGTGATCATATTCCTGTTTACTTGAAATTTTTACTTCTGTTAATTCTGGGGCACTTCATTCATATTCAGGAAGTCAGTTTGTCTTACTTATTTTTTTTTTTTTAAGAGAGAGAGGAACAGTGAGAGAGAGAGAGAGAAGCAATTTTTATTTAGTTTTTCATGTGACTTTCATTCCTCTGACACTTTGTTGTGTACGTGGTGCTGGGGTTTGAACTCACGTACTTGCGCATGCCAGGCAAGCACTGTAACCGCCGAGCCACTGCTCCAGCGCCTGTCTTACTTATTAAAAAATAATAATAAAAACAAAATTCAGAATCATTTCTATTTAGAAGTCATAAGAGCACAGATTTTTTTTTCTTTAAACTTTGAGCAGTAGACCTCTGGTAGAATCTGTTACTTTGGAATTTCAATTTTGTAAAATAATAATAAGTCATTTTTGTTGGTAGAGGAATTGTGTAATGTCAGAGGAGCATTACTCATGAATTTTATGAGCATTCTTGCTCATCTTCACTTGGATTTTGGAGTGTGTACTCTCTATTTGTCAATAATCTTTTTTTTTTTAAGAGAGAGAAGGACAGAGAGAGAGAGAGAGTGGGAATCAATTTTTATTGAGTTTTTCACATGGCTTTCGTTGCTCCAACACTTAGTTGTGTACGTGGGAGCTGGGGTTTGAACCCGTGTACCTGTGCATGCCAGGCAAGCGCCGCAACCCCAGAGCCACCGCTCCAGCCCCAAGGTATCTTTTTTGATACTCCTTCAAGGATGTACATTAGATTACTTTAAGGCCACCGAGTTGAAAATCGCGTGGATTTTTTCCTTAGCTCTTATGGCTGGCTTGCATCTTTGTGGAGTAATTTTGTTCTCCGTGTATATTAGCGTATGGACACATGGCTCCACTCAGTAGCAACCTAGCCAGTGATTTTGTTTTACTCTGCAGTTTCAAATTTGGTCTGGAGTGGAGTGGAAAGAATGAAGAAGTAACTGTTACTGAAGAATATCGATTGCTTTTTTTTCCTTTTAAATTTATAACTGGCATTTTTAAATAGAAAAATTAGATTGGGCTACCTACATTTAAATATCAAATACAGGAGCATTTTGAAGGCATTCCAGAAGAACGCCCATTTCTTGATGAACAGCAGGATACAGCCTCAGAACACCTTTTTTTTTAAATTGGTTAATCTGTCACTTTCCTATTTGTAAAGCTGTAATATTGAGATATATCTTAGTAAAATACCCCTTTTAATTTTTTATTTTTTTGTTTTTTTCCCACATTTTTAAAATTGGTTAATTATAGTTGTACATGTTGATGGGATTTGTTGTTACTAAAATACCCCTATTTGAGTGACTGATATACTATAGTTTTACAACACAGTCAGGCTACGGTCCTTTAAGAATTTGCACAAAGCCCCAACTCTGTGTGATAAGTGGGGGAAAGAATTTCGGATGTGGAAAGCAGAACACTGAATCTCAGATTTCAAGATAAGTATGTGTAGGTTTTCATCTTCTGCTTCTGTATTTGGGAGAAGGGTAGAAAAAGGGCATGTTACTCATGGCCTAGGGAACCTGTTCGAGTATTGGTGACCTTTTGTGAGTTGCATCCTACCCAGACTTTCGATGGTGGCACAGGTCTTGGCGTGGAATCCAGTGTCCTCCAGCCCTTCAGTACCCAGCATTGCTTGTCAGATGACAGGAGATTATGGTACGTGGGGTGGAGTGCCCTCTCGAGCCCAGAGGTCCAGGGGCTGTACCGCTCCTGCAGTAAGTCCAGAGAAACATCATCTTGAAGGAAGAAAGGAAAGTCAAGGCATATGTTGCTTGTGAACTTGAGAAGAAAAGAAACCAAAATTTCTTACAGACCCTTCCTATTTGTATTGATTTTGAAATAGGACTACTGAAGGAAATTTTTTGTTCCGTTTTTCCCACGCATGGTGTTCTTATAGAGTATTTAAGAAGTCTCTAAGATGGACTGTGCTGACCAGATGGGTCTTGCTTTGTGATTCATAATAAGGTTATAGAAAAGTCCTGCCATCTAGAGCACAGAAAGGCTGACACATGAGTTTATATATTTAGAAAAGGCATCTCCTAGGCTTTTACTTCCCACCGTAGGCTCTTCATCTAGGTTCACAGAAGGATGTCTCTGGAAATCAAGTGCAACTCAGAGAGACACATATAAAGGAGAGACAATCAAATAGTCCCTGCTGGGGGCTGGAGCAGTGGCTCAGCGGTTACGGCGCTTGCCTGGCATGCGTGAGGACGCAGGTTCAGACCCCAGCACTGCAATGAAGTGTCAGAGCAATGAAAGCCACATGAAAAACTAAATAAAATTGATTCTCTTTTTCTCTCTCTTTAAAAACAAACAATTAAAAAACGTAGTCTCCTACTCATTCAGAAAGGACAGTCCAAAGGGGCACTGGGCATTCATTCAACTTTTGACAAATGTGTGGCAGGGACACAGTGTGTTTTTAGTCTGTGAATGCATTAAATAGCTCTTCTTGGAGACAGTCGGTGGGAATTCAAACAGGCAGAAATCCTATGGTCAGCACAAACTTCAAGCTAGCAATTCTCAAGCATGAAACCGTTTTTTAGTGTCAGCTACGGTCAGAAGTGTGTGTTGTGGCATTTGGAAGTGGAATTAGGGCAGTTAGCTAATTGCATGCTTGAAAATGACAAGCCACTTGAAAATTTAAAAGTCTGATTTTAATCCAAGAAGAAATTGATGTAGCCTCGAACTCTGCAGTTGTTATTTTATACTGAATTTCAAGCACTTCCTATTGAACATGGAAATTTTGCTTTTTCCCTCTAACCTTATCCTGGGTATTTGGCATGTTTTGAAGTGTTCTTATTTAAGAGATGGAGAGAGTGGGTTATATTAGTTGTACAGATTCAATGAATAGTATTGCTTTGCTGTGTAAGTGTTTTCTGTTTCTACTCTGTAGCATAGATTGGGGTAAACTTTGGTCTTTGCAGTCAGGGGCCGTAAGCCAAGAAGTATCCTATTGGCCAGCAGTCTCTGAGGTTATAGGAATCTTTAGCACTTCATTATAAATTGATATGGGGGGGGCTTTTGCAACATTTTTTATAATGTAGATTTTTAAAGAAGAAACTTTTCTTTTTTTTTTTTTTTTTGTACCAGTGATTGAATCTGGGCATGCATAACCACTGAACCACATCCCCAGCACTTTTTATATTTTATTTTTGAGACAGGGTCTTGCTTAGTTGCTTAGGGCTTCACTAAGTTGTTGAGGCTGGCTTTGAACTTGTAATCCTCCTGCCTCAGTCTCCCAAGCTGCTGGGATTACAGGCCTGCATGTCCATGTCCGGCTTGGGGACATGTTCATAACATGTTGTAGAAGTGAACATAAGACATTCTGACTCAAAATTCCTTCTACTAAAAAGGAAATGTGCTTAAGTCCTCCTACTTGTTGGGTCATTTCATTATCTATTAAATGGTCAAAAATCAGCAAGTCCACAAAGATCCTTGGTTGGTGAAAGCCACCCTTATTTCAAAGTTTGAGACATGATCTCTGCTGTTCATTTCCTTGGGTCTGTTGCTGACCAATGAAAGCCACACATGGAAAAGTGGGCGGTGAGCTTAACGAGAGTTTCAGATTCAGTGTGAGTGTTAGGGTCTCAAGAAAGCCTCCTGAAATCAATCCCTCGAATATTAGACGTGGATTTAATTTTACGTGTGCTTCTTGTTATTGGTTTAGCAAGTTAAATTGTTCAGACCATAGAGAAGAATTACTTGGTTTCTGTTTGCTTTGAACAATAGCTAGAAATCTGGGGCTTTGGTACATTAGACTTGTTTTCTAAACTAGGTATGAAGTAAACAATGCCCTAGAACCATATTTCTACTTCTGGGTTTCTTTCTAGGTGAACTTGCTCTGGAACTTGGGAAAACATTTGCCTCTGAGAGTAGGGGGTGGAGAAAGGTTGGGGTGGGCAGGAGGTGGTCGGAATGAGAATCTGCCCAAGGGACAGACGAACTAGCTGAAGAAGGCCCTTTCTTCCAAGTGCATCCCATCTTAGAAGAGAAGGTGAGACACCTGGGACACAGCGTCCACTGTGTCTCCTGCACCAAGGACGTTTTAGGTGGAATAGTTTTGTTGCTGTGGGAGACATCCCCATGCATTATAGCACGCTTAACGCCCCTGGCCTTTCCCGAGGAGAGGCCAGAGACCCTCTGCAGTCTTTATGCCACCCAACCTGCCTCCAGATATTGCCAAATGTTCCTTGGAGGGCAAAACCACCTTCATCAGGGAACCATCAATGTGGATGCCCAGGATACAGGTGAACACCCAGCCATGGACGGGAGTTACGAGGCTCTTTCATCTCGCTCAGGCACGCGTTCTCACATCAGCCCGCCTTTGAACGTTGATGATTCTTCTCTCTAATGCATCTTATTTTTATCCTCAGTTGAGATGAAACTCTTTCTCATAGGTTGTCTGGTCACTGAGGTCACTAGGTCCTAGGTCTGGCCTCAGTTCCAGATGGAAACTTCTCTCCTCACATCCACCTGTACCCTGTGCTAGGTTCTCTGGCTTCTGCCTACTGCATTCCCTGGAATAAACGGGTAGGCTGCTTTTTAAGTTGTTTTGGTTCAAAGCTTCCTCTCTCTCTCTCTATCTTTTTCATTTCATTTTGTTTTAAACCCTGCAGTTGCTCAGAGTGTCTTCTGTACCTTGCCCCTTCATTGGTTTGTGTGGATGGATCAGAGCAGAGCTCCTGCCACACATAGTAGGTCTCATTTGCTCACAAATGACCCGTAAGTGCAGATCCTAGCACGCTAACGATCAGTCATGTTTTGGTTCCTTCAACTCCAGGCATAATGCCTTTCCATTCATGTATGAATTTGTGGCCCAGTAGGTGCAGGAAGATGGAGGTGGCCTTCCAAATCATGATTTTCAAAAATCATCATTTTCTCCTTTCTTCCACCCTGGAATTCCAACTCCAAATAACCTTTTTTTTCTTTTTCGGGCTAAGAGATGATGGAGGATGAGGTGGGCTGAGGATGGGGTGATGGGTAGTCTGTTCGTCCTGCAGTTTTATTACTGTGTCTTCTGGTGTCCAGTGTCACTAGATGTGTGTCAGAGCTGACAGAGAAGAAAGCACTTCGCACAAGCGCATGACCGCAGGGTGTCTTGAGCAGAGGACTTGCTCAGCCACGGAGCGTGTTTTCTCTCTGATCAGCTGAGATGCAGCGAACATGTCTTGTTACCTTAGAGACTTCCTGGGTTTCTTTCTTCGGTCTCAGACAAGTTTGGTTAGGAAAATGTTAAAGCAATTGTACTCAAGGGAGCTAGAAGTAGAGAGAACCAAGTCCTTGCAGACAGTGAAGAGATAACAAATATGTTGTAAGAAACACTTGCCAATTTCTTTGCCAGCAGAGGTGGGATTAAGAGCTGCCTTAAAGGAAAGTAGATATTTATTTTGAAATACAATGACTGTAGATCAGAAAGATTAGTCTGAATGTCACCAGTGAAGTGTCAAAGAAAAGTAAACACGCACACCCCTCCTATTTGTCTTATTAAGGCGTACCCAGGGTGATCGAAAACAACTCATACCTGTAACAGAAGAGAAGGGATCAACAGAGGAGGCTCAAATGTTCAATACCGTCTTAAAGCTGCTTATGGTTCTGAAATCCTAGCTTAATGATAAACAGTTTCTACATTTTCACGTAATTAATTTTTTTTCCCTTTAAGCTTGAAGAAGAATTCCAAAGAGCGGCCTACGTATCCAGAGCTTATGGTGAGTGTTAGCAGTATAAACAAAGCAACAGCAAGTGAAGTAACTATGACCTAAATTTTGGTCAGATAACCATATTGGAGGAGATGTGATTGATTCATTGAGAGGACTTGGACTCAAGGAAAAAGAAAAGCAAAGAGCCTTTCTTTCATCATATGTCCTTAATAAATAATCTGTCATGATATAGACAAACGGTACCTATAAAGTTTATAGTTCCAAATTTAAAACATATTAGGAGTCACAAATTCCGAATATAAAATTAAGGTGAGCGTGACTTCAGAGAGTTCAATAATGAGAGAGAAAAAGTGCTACATGACTGATCAATCTTTTATAAAACATGTGGGATGAGGGGGTTGGAGCAGTGGCTCAGTGGTAAAGCCCTTGCTAGGCACACGAGAAGATCCAGGTTCAAAACCAGCACCATGTACACAACTAAGTGTAGGAAAAAAAAAAACAGATGAAAACACTGAAAGAATGAAACAGATTCTTTCTCTCTCAATCTCTTTCTCTTAAAAAAATTGTAGGATGACTTTGATGACATGCTAGTGGATGGCTAGGGAGGAAAGAGTTACTCCTGTTTTTCATTTTGGTGAAACACGTTGAGACAGCATCATGATTGGATTCCAGAACCTCGGCACGCAAGCTTGTCATTTGCTCTGTCTGTGAAAAGAGGGATGGAAGTCAAAGCTCAGCCTTGTTGTAGGATGGTTTCCCTTCCCTTGTGGTAGCTGCCACTCTCGGCTGCTACCAGCGATTCTTTGGTGCAGATGGCAAAGACCTTGCCTTGGCAATGCTTTTGCTCTAAGTGTTTGTCGAATGTGGGATGAACACATTTGGGGGAGAGAGTCTTATAAAATTCAGAGTGTGTATGAGAGGGTGCCTAGATTCGTTCCAGTAATCAAAGCTGTAATTTTAGCCGGGGAAGGAAGAATTATGTGCATGTGATTTCCAAAGAGAGAGAGGAGCAAACGCTGACTCCCTTCTTACTGGAGCACAGTTATGCAGCAGCATGGGACACTTCCTCCCATTCTGTCCCTTGCTGTCTTCAAGGCCAGCTCAGAGCACGTCACCGAAATGTGCATTCCTGGCATCTCTTAACAAATGATACAGTGAGGGGGCTGACGTATTTCCTGACTTGGAAATGTCAACCCGGGAGGTGTTAAAGAAGTGTGGTCGAGGGGATGTGACCACTTGTGGATTCCAGTTCTTGTGAATGAACTTTGCTAAGTCTGGACCATTTTCTAATTGGATGAACTTGGTCCTCCATTGACCTCTTTCAAAGGCAGTGGCTAGGACTTAGCATTCTGCAGCTTTATTTAACTGAGACCGGCAATTGAAGGAAGAAAGAAGATGAGAGACACTAAGCATTCTCCACACTTGGGTTAAATATTTCCTCCCTGATTTTCTTTTTAATAGCCAGGGCCCTTTGCAGTCCTGGCTATTTTTTTGGTATGAGGCACCTATTCCTTTTTATAATTAATTTCATACAAAGTACAGTTAATATAGGACTGATCCTTGTAGGATACTATAGGGTCTGCAATCCCATTTTAAAGTCTCCTTGTTTTATAACTAATTTCAGATAAAAGAAGAACCTTTTCTATATATTCCTAGCTCTTGAAAGTGCAGAACATTTCTTTTTCTTCTAGAGTGCCCTCTTATAATAAAGCTCATTAGAATACATTAGAAAAATTCGTGCTTAATGTACATTGCCAGCTACAGTCGACCTCTACCTTTCCAGGGCATCCTCATCATGTGGAGCATCTTGGCATACATATTAGTGTTGGAAGATCATGTGGGCTTCCCCCTCCCTCTCCTTATGGCATTAGTCTTTGTGGTACTGGAAATGGACTTGCTTTTTAAGACCATAACTCTTGCCCGCTTTCCTGTGGAATTGAGGTTTTTAAATGGAAAATCTGAGTCCCCAAATTCCCTAACTTCAGTATTGGGAAACACGTGCTGGGAGGCTATTGTTTGGATTTTAGGAGTCTGTGAAGAGATGGGAAAGAAAAGAATCATTTTTCCAGATGAAGAACAACATAATTAGGGCCCACCCCAGACACGTACCGCTTATGGAGATCCCAAATGGCTTTCTCCCTCCCTCAGTTCGAGGGCTCCGTGTGCTCTAACACCTTTATTTGCTTGTACCCTCGACTTCAACCGGGGGCCATGACTGTTCAGGATTTGTTCCTTTGGAGTCAGCATTAGCCAAATGCTTGTAAAGGGTGAGATAGTATTTCAGGCTGTGTGGGTCATACAGTTGCGTTACCTCTCTGGAACTCTACTGTGGCAGCCTCAAAGCAGCCATATTCAATATGTGAAAGAAAAAAGGGGGTGCGGTTGTGCTCCAATAAAACTTTACTTAAAAAGCAGGAAGTGGACTAGTTTGACTTTTGGGCCACCAGAAATGATAACCTGATCATTCAAGTGATTGCCCAGTGAGGTGATTATGTTCTCCAAATAGCTTAAAAAGTGCTAGGTGTGAAACAAGGATGCCCGGACCCACAGGGAAATCTCATGAGAGCCGAGGTGTGTGCAGGGGTTCTGGAGACCTGTTGGTGATGTCACTTACCCCCGCTTTGCTCCTGGCAGCATGTCTGTGGATGTCCTTGCTTCCTCTAGGTACAGCAGTGAGCCTCGGTGGAGCAGAGTGCTCCCTTCTCGTACCTGGCTCTCTCTCTTGGGACACCTAGCCTGGGACTATGGCCTGAGGACTATGGCCTGCTAATCTCCAGGCTGCCATCTTTCTGTCCTTAACATGCTGCTTATAGAAGGTGTTGGGTTCCCTCCCAACCCCTACAGCCTCACAACCCACTCGAGAATGCAGGTCAAACTTTCCGCTTTCCCCACCCGCTGCCCCTGGGCTCTTGCACAGTTTCCAAATTTGGAAATAAATGGAAAGGTGCCTGAAGTTTTTTTTTTTTTTTTTTTTTTTGATACCAGAGATTGAAATTAGCTGTGTTCAACCACTCAGCCACATCCCCGGCCTGGTTTTTATTTTATTTTGATTTTGAGGCAGGGTCTTGCTAAGTGGCTGCGGCTGACTTTGAACTAGTGATCCTCCTGCCTCAGCCTCCTGAGTTGCTGGGAAGCATGTGCCCCCACTCCCAGCCTTTTTGTTTTAATTAAAGACTTCAGGTCAGGTTGTTTAGTCCATTCACAGATTCAGGCCACAGGCACTGAGCTAAGAGCAGAAGGAGAGGGGAGTGGGGCTGGCAGGCATTAGCAGCAATCACCAAAACAATCTGAGGTTTGGTGTGTCCTGTTTTGATAGTGAAAAGCTTTTAAGAACATTAAGTATCTCCAAATGTCAAGAGGATGTGGGAAAGCTAATAGGCACAATGGTAAGACATTTGGTAAGTGCGCTGTGTAAGTGGTTAGGATTCGAAAGTGGTGCTGCTGCTTGGTCACCGAGGGAGCCCAGGATGAAGGACCGTGCCTCTGGAACCTCATTGACTATCCTAGGTGTCAGGCTCAGAGCCAACACCCGGCCGTCTCCTCCCGCTAAAACAGGAAGCCTCCTTTCCCTTTTTCTGAGTCATGGTCCTTCACAGGACCACCTGCTTTTGGCGGAGGGGTTCTTTGTTCCTTCCCCAGTTCATTGTTCCCTAAAACTCCCATGGGTGGGCATTCAGTTCCCCACAGAGCTGAGTCATCCAGCCCTCTACTGTCGGATCTTAAAACTTATAATTAGAAAGCCTACAGCTAGGCAACATGATGACTGTAAACTAAGTCCCCAAGTCAGGGAAACAGAGTGAGTCACCTAGGTGCTGCGTGCTAAATCTTCACATTCAGTGCTGACCAACCAGACAGCCAGGGAAGTGAGAGGTGGGGGGGCATGTGACACCAGAGCTACTGGAGGGGATTCTGCTGTGGGTTGGTTTGGTTGGTTCTGTTTCCACCATGAGTCCTGTGGGTCTGATGTATCTCTAATAATAGGTGGAAGGTTCCCCATGACAGCCTGGTACTCCTTGTTGTAACAGCTGAGCAGTTTGGGAGGATTGTTCTGGCACTGAGAAAACACTTGGTGTTCTTCTGAATTGTTCCGGATGTGTGGCCTCTTGCCAGCAAAATGCAAGACTTGATTTTATGTTTTAGAGTCGGTTTTATCGGAGCTGTGTGCATACAGACCATGCTTTCTCCCCCAATTTTTAATCTCTACTACCTGTAGTTTGTAGTTTATTTTCCACATGGATCAATTGTTGGTCAAGAAGAGACATAAGTCTAACACTGTAGGTGTGGCCTAGAACCATGGCTTTGACTGTGTCAGTCCTGACCAGCGCTCCGGTCAAGGGCAAGGATGCTTCTTTGCACATTTACTGCTCAACAGAGCTGGTGTCTTATTCTATCTTTTCCTGAGACATGAGAATACCTGAATCAGTGAAGTTTCTAATTATTTACTGCTGTGTCAGTCTAGAATGACTTTGTAGTGGATACCTTGAGATATCCAAATGAGAGGAGTGGAAATAGAGGTATATTTAAGGTATTTGCATCCCTAGATGTGTGCTTAATTTGGAAAGGAGAGATCCAGCTTAGCCCTGATAGGGATACTTAATTCCTTTATTAAACAAATCTATTGGGCTGGAGCAGTGGCTCAGCGTTTAGGGTGCTTGCCTGGCATGCACAAGGTTACGGGTATGAACCCCAGCACCACGTACACAATGAAGTGTCGGAGCAACGAAAAAACCAGATGAAAAAAAGAATAAGGGGCTGGGGCAGTGGCTCAGCGGTTAAGGCGCTTGCCTGGCATGCGCAGGGACACGAGTTCAAACCCCAGCCCCACGTACACAATGAACTGTTCGAGCAATGGAGGCCACATGAAAAGCTAAATAAAAATTGATTCTCTCTCTCAAAAAAAAAAAAAGAATAAAATTCTCTCTCTCTTTAAAAAAGAAAAACAAATCTGTTAATCTACTTATATGTTATCAATGACAAATATTAATGCATGCTTTTTCTTTTCTTTTTCAGCAACATCCATTTTTCACCCTCCATGAATCCAAAGCAACAGACGTGGCATCTTTTGTGAAACTGATTCTTGGAGATTAGAAAGCAATGGACTTAAATCGGTTAAGCCTACTGTGGATTGGTGGGTTTTTGGGGTGAAGCAAGTTCACTACAGCGCCGATAGAAAGGCATCTTTGAGATCATTTTACTCTGCCTCTCTGAGGATTTTCTCTCCTTCTTCTCTTTTCTTTGTCCCCCTCTTAAGGAGGGCCTTGGAATCTATAGTATAGAATGAACTCTCTAGATGGATGAAATATGATAAAGGCTGAGGACTTAAAAAGGTGATTAAATATTTAATGATGTGTCCTGCGAGTCCTTAAGCTTCTCAGATTTCTCTTGTTCTTTACGAAGTGAATGCATTGGCCCTGGCAAAAAAGGTGCTACAGTAGTGATGAATCTGTAATTAGATTTGTAGTTTGTCCCATTTTATTATTTTAATATTTATGTTGAAGTGCTTGGTTGGAGAGATTCCACTTTACGCAAGACGGCAGATACAGAAGACAAGGTTGGGTTGGCAATATTTATAGGGCTTTTATTTTTTAAGCTCAATCATGTCTATGGTCCGGAAGAAATTATTTAATATGCATCTTTAAGAATATTATAAAAATCTCAAAAGGAGCTCTTCCTGTGAAATGTCTCTTCCTCACTCCCAAACTTCCACTCCATCTTGGGCAGTTACCATGTGTGGTAAGGGAGGTGAGAAGGTATCCTGTCCCTGCTCTTTTCCCATGTCTGGAAAACATAAAAATCATTTTTATCACAGCTCAAAGAAGAACATTTGGTTCTCTTGACACTTGTGGTATAATATTGGTGGAAAGTGACTCTTGATGTGATTTTTGTATCTACCTGACTATCCATCTATCTGTGTGTGTGCGCGCGCGCGTGCGTGTGTGTACGTGTGCAATTGTATTTGGTAACTCAAGTTCCACAAAGGGGCTTCTATGAATATCTGTGTTTTGTAAGAAGATTTGTTGGTCCTGAGGGGAGAAGGCAGCAGACTGCAGAGCGAACCGGTGCCTTCTGCTGCTGCTTTTACCCTTACGGTGGAGACGCCCTGGGGATTGTCTTTGTAATCAGTGTACTCTTCCTATTTTGTTGTTGTTCGTTTTCTTGTTCAATGAAAAAGCCTTACTATTAGTGGAAGGGCTGCAACAGTAGAAAATTAAAGGCAGTCAAGTGGTTCTTAGATAAAACGAAAAGGTAATGGGGAAGGTTGAATCAGTTCCTGGGAACAGACCACCCGATTTCCAGGGGTTGAGTGGTGCACGTGAATTTCTTCTGCAGTGTGCAGTAGCGAGCTCTACCCTGAATTCCAAGCAGGTTAACTAAGCAAAAAAAGGAAAAAAAGTTCTTTGCCATGGCTAAAGACACTCACAGGTTCTCTGATTTGGAGGAACTAAGGAGTGAAGTCACTGATGATGGAGAAAAATATAGACCTATACTAAATAATCAGGAACCATTGATTTTAGGCATCGTGTTATGCAAGGTGACTCTTAGAATACAGAATTAAAGGATGTTGATTTGAAAAAAGGAAGGAAGGAAGGGAACTATACTGTTTCTTTCCTTGTCTCAAGTTCTCCAATATGGAGAGGATTGCTCCTTCAATATTTTCTGCTTGTATTTTTCCATCTTGTTCTTGACCTCCTGCTCATGACAGTTGCCCAGAGTGAGTAGAACACTTTCATTTGCTTCTCCACATTCTGTTCCAGGAGATATTTAATTAAACATCAGCTTCATCTGCTTCGAAGCTACCTCGGCCTTCATATTTATCTAGCTGGAAAAACACGTTACCCTTGTGATTATAGTATTCAGTTTCCCACCCACCTTTCTAAAGCTGGAAGTTCCTCATCTTTGAGTCTGAGAGAAAACTCACAACTGAACCATTGCTCTATTCACCCATTTTATGAAAACAGAAAGTGGCAGGAAGAAAACCCAGGGTCACTGAGATTTTAGCTTTAGGTATGTGGCAGTGGCCCTGGAGATTGAACCCAGGGGTGCTTTACCGTGAAGCCATACCTCTGCTCCTTTCTGTGTTTTCTTTTGAGACAGGATCTTGCTAAGTTGCTGAAGCCTATTTCAATCTTGCAATCCTCCCGCCCAACCCTCTCTGGTTCCTGGGATTACAGGCGCTGTGCCACCAGGCCTGGCTTCACTGTAGCTTTCGGTAAAATACATAAAGCAAATTCCGTCCCTGGTCTGAGTCAGGTTGCTCCTGCCTGTTTGTCTGCTTTGAAGCATTCATAGCAAAGAGTATGTTTCTTATTTGTTTGTCTCTCTAATCTGCGAGCCCAGGGCCAGCACTTCAATAATAATCACAGCTGAGCAGAGAAGTTGGTTTGTGGTTCTTGATCCTGGTGTAATTTGGAACTCGGAGAGTTTGTACACACTGTCACTGCCTGAGCCCCTGAACCCCCAGAGACCTGGATTGAATTGGTCCAGGGTGGGACCTGAGAATTGGTATTTTTTTTTTTTTCCAAGTCCTCGTGTGATTCTCAAGTGCAACAGAGTTGAGGCTTTGGATTTGAACTTTTAGGGGGAGAACTGATTTAAAATCACCTTCTCTTTAATGTTGGCAGAGAATTGGAAGTGATCATACAGAGGAACAAGAGGTGTAATTTCCTTTTCTGTTCTCCCCAGCGGGACTATCCTTGTTACCACCAGGGAATACTTGTTCCTGATTTGAAATACCTTTTCCCCAGAGAAGCAGTATTCTACATGCATGTGATTAGATAGCTCATGTACTAAAGTACAATGGCCTGATAGCCATAGGAGTCTAAATTTTAGAACTTGTTTTTTTTTTTTTAAGAGAAAGAGGGACAGTGAGAGAGAAAGAGAGAATCAATTTTATTTTATTCAGTTTTTCATGTGGCTTTTGTTGCCCTGACACTTCATCGTGTATGTGGTGCTGGGGTTCAAACCCATGTCCTTGTGCATGCCAGTTAAGTGACATAACTGTTGAGCCACTGCTCCAGCCCTAGAACTTGGTTTTATTTCTGAAGGACCATGTATAAGTTCTAAACAATCAACTAAAAAAAAAAAAAAACCCAAGCTATATATGTTGGCAGTTTCTTGTATATACAAACAGATATGTATATATAGAGACAAAGATATCTGTATTCAGGAATGAGACTTGGATTATTTAATTGTCTGCCACCAGCAACCATGTGATTATCAGCCCTTTCTGTATCTATCAATGTATTATAAAAATCAATATTGCTCTACGCCAGAGATCATGCTCATTTTTCCAAAGGTGTTTGATTTGGAATCATAAAATTGTCCATGTATACATTCTCTTTGTATTTATAAAAGTACCAATAGAGATTGGTACTTTTTATTCCTCTCTCTGCATATGTTGTTGATTTAAGAGATGTACCAGAAACTTAATGTGAATGATTTTTAAGACAATTGCTCTATGTGTGTATCTATGAACGAGTGTTGTTCTTCAGAGTGGCCACCTTGAGAGACTATATATATATATAAATATTTATATAAATAATTTTACTAAAATATTTTTTGCAATTTCTCTTTCAGGAATCCACTTCGTCTCCTGTATGCGTAACCCTCACTTTAGAATCAGTACTCTTTTCTCTCTCTCTCTCTCTTTTTTTTTTTTTTTTTGGTTACAAAAATACTTACTAAGTCTTTTCCATTTTGGCTCACCTGCCTGGTTCATCATAATTAGCACCAAATGATGTTTGGCAATGTCCAGAAATTAATTTTGCCCTCAGAGCTAAAGTTTTACCATTACCAAATCTTTGTAAAAAATCATCTCATAGACTTAGAAGATAATTTCAAGTAAAGACCTTTTTACTGCGCCCCCCCCCCAAAAAAAAAGAAGTTTATTCTTGTTTTTAAGCAAAGCCAACCTTCTTGGAATAAGTTTAGGTCTCCCTAAGTGGCTACTTTGAAGGAAAAAAAGACTCATATAGATGTATATATATTGATAAAATACCAGTCACTGATCTTAAACATGGCACCCATTTTTAGCCATGATTTAGCCTTGACCTGGAGGAATAATCCATTGTTCTAAAGATTGTTTCGATTATACTGATATGTTCAGAATGAATTGGTTAAATAAGTAGCCTTTGTCTTGGTCAAGCCATCTGACATGTTGAGTACACCTCAGAATTGTGTATATTGCAGTTCTTGTATATTCTCCAAGCTTAACAAAAACATTGCATAGTCCAGAGGTTTCCAAACTTTCTCTGTTTGTGGTGCCATTAGTCATTTTAGTAATTTTTTCCATGGTGCCCTTGGCCAAAATACTTTGCAGTTCAGCGAGTTAAGTAATTAGGTCTGAACAGTTTAACAGTTGTAGTTTGTCCTACAGATGGCGCTCTGCTTCCCTGATAGATTTTAGAGTGTTTTGACTGTGAGTTTGCTGGAGGCCTCAGAATATCTTAGTCAACAGTGTGGGGACCAGAGAGGTATGCTCTGCTGATGCTGCTCTGTTGACACTTAGTGACCATCAGAATTGAATTTTGTTGACTCAGCCATCCATATTATTTTACTCTTTGTTTTGTTGTTATTATTTCTGCCTGCCTCTGGCTAATTCATTTTTTAAATGAGATTCTACCTTTCTTTTTTATAATTTATCATTTCTGCATCATCAGATGCCACAGTCCAGAGGCTGGTACAAGACTCACAGGATCTCTGATTTCTCTAAATGAACCTGATTTAACATTTGGAATTTCATCAGAGAGGGGGCTAATTAATGTTTTGTAATTTAACATTAAAAATGTCTTTGTTGAGTAAGGAGCTTCATTACCTCTGTTCAGAGAAAGTTTTCTGTTTCTCTGAAAAGTGTCTAACATGAAATATATTTGGATTGAAAATACAATGGATGCCTAGTTCCTCATTTCCCATCCAAATGCTCTTTTGCTAGATAATTCCCTCTGACCTTGAAGGTAAGATTCCTATATTCATAAAATACACCATAGTTGATATTCAGATCTAGTAAAATTAAATTTCTGGGCATAGATTTTGCCTTCTTAACTTCTAAGACTTCAGGGCATCTTCTGTTTCTATTGAATTAGCAAGTGAACAGAATTCAAATAAACTTTAAGGGAAATTAAATGGGAAGTACAGTTTTCAGTTAGATCTCTGAGAGAAAACGTACATATTTCCGATCGGAAAATGCCATAGTGAAATCTACAAAGGGGAAGCCACCAAATGTGATGGATAAAAAAGAGATATTTTATTCTAGAAGTTTCACATTGCTTTTTTCTAGGGGTATGTGTATGTTTCAGCACCGTTAAATGTGCTGAGAGCTAAAGGTACTCTTTGATTTTTTTTTTTTTTTTTGGCTTTCATTGGAGTTTTCCGAATTCCTTTGGAAATCTTTTGAAAGCTAGAACCTTTAAAATGCACATCATACATGAAATACATATTTTTTTTTTGCAAACATTTCTTTGTTGGGGACAGTTGCAGTTTATGGACCCTGTAGGATCAGTAGCTCTGTATAATGTGACTGTGATACCCAAGAATAGATGAGCAAGCTGTCTGTAAAGGGTCAGATGGCATGTAGTTTTGGCTTCCCGGTTCATGAGGTCTTCATTGCTCTTCTGTTGTAGTGTGAAAGTGTCCATAAGCCATCCATAAGTGAATGAACATGACTGTACTCCAATAAATCTTTATTTACAAAGCCAAGCAATGGGCCAGATTTGTCCCACCAGTCATGGGTCCCCAACACGTGTCTTGGACCAGCAAACACAAAATTCCAATTGCTTCTATGAATAGAGTTTTTCCTCACTGAATCTTTAGTTCAGCTTTTGCAGAGGAAGATTAGGAGGATGGGCATATGAAAACAATTTCAGAAAGGATGCTAGAACCATGTTGTGTGTTAATTTCCTCATGCAAGTATTAATTGTTCCCAAAGCCTGTGGAACAGTTTTCTGCAGATTGAGCTAGCGCTTACCTTTTCCATTTCTGTGCAATCACCAACATAACCGACTCCCCTTTGGCAATCTGAGGCACATTCTCTTAGATGTTACCTTGGTTCTTAGCTTCTTTGCATTTTCTTTCACTGTGCTGTGAATCTCATGGATTAAGAATTGTGAACCTAGACACTGATCATTTTGTTTCCCTCTTCCCTGAACTGTAGTGGGATTTGAGAATTTGGTTGACCAGACTTACTTCAGAAGTAGGAGACAGATACAGTTCTTAATATCTTCCAATTCATTCACCTCATCTGTTTGTCTGTCATTTCAGAAAGTAAGAAAGTGGTTTTTGGGGTCAAAATGCTTATTGTCACGTGGCCTTGGGTTTTCCAGTTCTCCCTGTGATGGGAGACCCACCCCTTGTGCACAGTCTCTGGATTTGGGGGAGTGTTCTTCTTTTTAAATCGTCGCTAGATTGAGTGTCTGGGCCCCAAAGCCGCTAGTGGGAGCTCTCCTTCCCGATAGGCCAACCAGGTGCAGAGTGGACCTGAGCTGTTCAGGTCTTGGGCCCTGCTTGCTGTACTGAGTGGTTGTGCAGATGACTGTTAACTGGGGACCTGAGCTTTCTCCTTTCTCTTTTTCCTGGAACAGAACACATCTTAACGCTTTTGTCTCTTTATTAAATTTCTTCTGCATCATCAGGCAAACGCAGATGACAGAATGACCCTAGGAGACTTCTTAAGAGGGTGTTCAGTCTGGCCATTTACCTAAAATAGTGTTTTCTCTGAATTTCTCTGAACCTGAATTCCAAACCCTCCAAAATGAAATTTTCCTCCCAGGGGAAGCTCATTGCCATGAATCCTTCACTTACCACCTGTTCCTGGTGACTGCCAAGAAGATGTGTCCTTTTTTTGGGGGTTTAGAGGGTGGCTATTTACAGCTATGCAAATGTCATTATACCATCACCTGTTTTCTAACGGAGTCCTTGGGAACCAAGACTTCAGTTTGGCTTAATCTTTCCAGTTCTTGGCCCAAACTCCTTGTTCAGGCAAAAATTCTAAAAAACCTCTGTCCTTTCTCAAGTTCAAAGAACTTTAGCCTAAGTAGAAATACAAAGCAAGGTCAAGAAATTATTATTATTACTTTTATAAGAAACCAGTATTACCTTGTAACACAAACATGTGCTAACAGAATTTCAAAGTATTCAGCCTGATTCCTAGGGACTTTCAGTATCTTGTCATCACCAGACTTACCATTTGAACTTGGGCGTTGAGTCCTTTACTTGTGGGAGTTTACAATTAGATTTCGAGAAATTGTATTTCTTTCTTAGCATTGAGTTGTTTTTTTTTTTTTTTTTAAATACAGAGGGAACAGTGAGAGAGAAAGAGAGAATAAATTTTTATTTAGTTTTTTATGTGACTTTCATTCCTCGGACGCTGCGTTGTGTACGTGGTGCTGGGGTTTGAACTCGCATACTTGTGCATGCCAGGCAAGCGCCAGAACTGCTGAGCCACCACTCCAGCCCCTTGAGTTTGTTTTTGTAGGAGTTCATCTTGACTTGCTCTGGGATTTCCTCTAGTGTACACTTCCGGATTTCTGAGGTCAGGGTCTCTTTCAAGCAACAAAACTTTTATGGCTGGAGATTGAATTCAGGGAAATGCAGGACAAGGGTAGACTCTCACCTGTATCCTGATGTGGATAGTGGAACTTCCTAAGTGATTCTTAGTGTTGGTGACTTGGCCAGGCTGCTAGCTGTCTTCTGTGTTCCCCCATGGCCTGTGCTGGTCTTTAGTACTCAGAGGGTCATAGGTGACCTGAGTGACTTAACGCTTCTGTACAAAGAAACTCATGTGGTCATTTTGATAGACTGATAATCACAACCAACAGCTGCATACCAGTCTGCTTGAATTAAGTCTGTTGTTCCCATTTCTGAAAAATATCAGGGGTATCTAGAAGAATTAGTAAAATACTTATTCAAAATGCTTGGAATAGCCTTAGAATAACAACTTCTAAGAATAAGGACTTAAAAGTTCTTAGAATAAAACTTCCATTTGGCCTTTTCAGAAGAATAGCAGATTGGGCATCCTGTTCCCTTAAGTGATATTCTCTTGTGCTTAGAAATGAGTAATTAGCATCATGTGGTCCTTACCAACATTTCTCTTGTAGTCTCCAAGATAATTTCAGCAAAGCAAATCAGACTACCATTTTGGGGGATTCTCATGGGACTTGGGAGTTAAAAGCTGAATGGTGATGTGAAATCAAGTTTGGGAGCTGGAAGAAAGGATAAATGCAAATATACTGTTAAATTAGGAAGCCCTTGGAAGAGCAAGCGGACAGGCGATGTATCCTTTAATTTATTTCCAGTTTTACGACAGTAGGCATCCTCTCTTATGGAAAAACCCATCAAAAAAACCGAACCTGCATTATTCTTATTTTTTCCTTAAAGAATATTGAACTAGAAGAAGATTCAAAGAATAACATTCATTTCAATACCAGTAAAAATGATTTTTTTCTCTAGTGTTACTGATTCCAAAGAGTAGCCATTTTACATTGATGATGTCCGCCACCAAAGTGAACAGAGCGGGTGATCGGATGGCTTAGGCCAAGATGCATGGCTTGCATTTAGAGGAGAGAAATGTGAATACAGAATCTGAGCCCCAACCCTCCGTCCAGGTGGGTGACCCTTTAGGAAAGGTAGATGCCAAGGAAGGTTCTCTGCAGAGGATGCTTTCTCCCCCGCTCCCCAGTGCAGAAAGCTGTGAATGTTCTTAGACACACACTACAGGTTTCCCCAGAGGAACAAGCGTAGTTGTCAAGTCTTGCACCCCAGGCTGGTTTGGTGGGGAGGTGTGGTTGTTTTCATTCTCTTCTGACCTCACATTGTCTATCCTGTGGTATGTTCCGGGAGGCCAGACTGAGGGACAGCAGTGGTCCCAGACTATGTTCAGAGGTGCTCTTCTGGGGCCTTCTATGAGCAACAGGGAGAGAGAGCGTAGCAAAGTTCCAACTGTACCCATCCGAACCTATCAACCTCTGATGAGAACTTTTGGCCACCAGTATTGTTCCCTTTAACTGGAAGCCTCTGTGACCACTGAGTCTTGGGAACGGAATGCCCATTGAGGGCCCTGCGCAGCCCCCACGCCTGGGTAATGTTGGAGCCAACCATGTCTGCCCGCCCCTGCTTGTGGCTGCGTTGAGTAGGCAGGCAGGGGCAGGGAGGTGAGGTGGCAGGAAGAGAGGACTTGTTCATTTTGATTTTTGAGCACAAATCAATTCAGAGTAAATGCAGAAGACGGATATGTGACAGTGTGCAGTGTGGATCCTTAAATAGGTCATTTCCCTCAAGTAGTTGAGAACGTGATCCTCTCTAGTCTTCCACTGACCCGGATGGTGCAGCTGGGCTTCTGATGGGCAGTGTTTTTAAATTTCTAGGTTTGCAGAGTCAGGGGTTATAATTTGTGTTCCTTGGCCTATAGAAAAAGCTAAAGCTCTTTGGGGAGTCGTGTTACACACTGGGGCCCTCTCTGAGATGGGAGTTAACAGCACTTGCGGGGTTTTACAGAGGTGCTGTGGGTGATAGGGTGGCAGGAACGTGGTTGGCCATTAGAAATGGAAAACTTCAGCCATGTATCTGTCGTGAGGGAAGCACGAGGGAATGTTTAGACACCGACTGAATCTTATCAGCTGCCTTCTACACACACCAACGTTGGTGGTGAATTCTGGCCATGGTCTGTTTGCTACTAAAGGAAATTTCACAGCTTGGGTTTCAAAGAAGCCATTTTGAAACATTAAATGCATCAGGAAGTGACAATGAGCAACGGTTTATAGTGTTCTGGGTGATTCTCTGTATAAAATCTATATGAGGAGGTTTGATTAAGAAAATTTGAGCTGGGTGTGATGGCGCATTATGTAATCCCAGCGACTCAGGAGGATCACAAGCTCAAAGGCAACCTCAGCAACTTAGTGAGGTCCTAAGCAACTTAGTAAGACCCTGTCTCAAAATAAAAAATAAAAAGGGCTGGGGATGTGGTTCAGTAGTTAAGTGCCCTTGGGTTGAATCACTGGTACCAAAAAAAGAAAAAAAAAGGAAAAAGAAAATTTGGACAATTTATTTCTTATTACCTTTGTGTCTGACTTATTCTTTTGTCTCAAATTGATTTTCTGAGTGGAGTGATTTTTCTATATGAACTGAAATGACATTTTAATAGAATATTTTTGGAGGGAAATTATTTTCTTTGCGTAATGAACTTACACAATAAGAACATATTTCCTACTATACAGAATCATCACATCGGATCATTTTAAAGCTGAAAGAGGTGTTAGAGGTGTAGTTTTGAATTCTTTATTTAAATACACAAAATTTTTCTATATATTTTGTGAAAATAGATGGTAGACAGAGCTTTCTCTATGGATTTGAACTTTACAATAATTTTAATAAAATAGGTGGATTTTCTAGCTGCTTCTGTGCTTCGGTTTCCCAGATGAAAATGCCGTTTCCTTTTATAAATCTAGTCTCTGTGAGAAAAAAAAAATCGCCAACTTTTCTTACATTCTGTGAATTTAATGACAGACACAATTTTATTTGTATGCATGATTGATTATTTTCCTATGCTGCAGCTGAATTTTATTTTTAAGCCCTGTTTATGGTAAAGAGAGCCCTGTGGGCCAGTCAGGCATGCGGGTCGCTAGAATGAACTAGTTCCATGTGCCACTCAGGAACCCGCTACCTCTTCTGCGACCGTAAGGATTCTGAATGTGGATCAGAGAGGTTGCGCACTCCTGTCCTTCATAACTCACGCCTTCGGTGCTTGATTCTGGTGACTCTGGAGAGTTTGAAGTAGAGGAACGAACCGAGTTTTTCGAGGACGCTTTCATCTGTCTTGCATGCTGCTGAGCCTTCCCTGGTTGCAAGCTGTCTTCTTTGTGGGTGGCTTCTCTTCTTGGTGCATGAGGCAGGGTGAAGGGTTGGCGTGGAACGCATTAGAAGCTTACACAGTCAGGACTTGTGTGCATGTGGATGGTATGTCTCCAGGCCTTGGAGGTGAATGGGAAATTTAAGTGCTGGCTCTGGGAACTTTTTGCTTATAAGCTACAGAGGAAGAAGGAGCGTGGTAGGGCGGGTTGGGGGGGACGGTATGTACAGAATTCGTGTTTTCCTACATGGAAGCAAGCAGGTGGGCCACATTTCCTCAGGTGACAATATGCCCCATCCTCGTGTTGGGGAAGGGAAGTTACGAAGATCGGGTGGTAACTTCTGTACGCCCCAGGATTGTACTTAGAACATACCTGCTTTGTGGGATGGTCCACCTTTTTAAACTTTGCCTATTGACGGTGGTGGCCCCAGACGTTCTCATCTGAGCCCAGCTTTCCTGTTACCCAGGTTGTGAACATTTCCCCCTTTTGAACTAGTTCTTATCATGATAGGGATGCTATCTCAGAATCCTGAAACCAAGGAGAAGCCCCTGCACAGGACTTTGAATAGCAGGACAGCATAGATGTTGATGGAGGATTTCCAGAAGACTGAATTGTGGGAAAATGCGGCTTCCAGGAAGTTGTGTTTGTTTATTACATGTGAGCAGCCACCTTTCCTGGGTTGCTGTTCTTGAAAAAATCATTTTCTTTCACGCTAATGCCGCTGATGAGGCTACATAACAGCCTGGATCGACTTCCATCAGTCAATAAACAAGGGATTATAAATGCCAAAGTTGGGGACAATTTTGCCTTATGAGTATTTAGGATATTCTATGATGAAATTTGCTTTCACAGTATCTTGCAAAAAGCATACTTTTATCATTTCCCTTCTCCTTTCC